>MU225134.1:1692301-1724407 GCA_018584345.1 Thuja plicata
ACGAAGAAGGACCTTATCCAGTCCTTAGCAATTAGGCTTTTCTTGTCTCTGAATCAGAAGTAGAAGGTACAAGGTTCACATAGACATTTCAAGCATTGTGATTCATACAAGAAAAATCCCTAACAGGTACCTTGAAAGATAATGAGGTCATATACAAAATTATAAGATCATTTCTTGCGTGTTAAAGTGGTAAAGTTGTAGCTATTGAATAAATTATGATTGTGAAATACATTACAAGAGAACCCCTGATGGGTAAAATATATGCTTATGAGATGAACGCTCTTACTAAGGAACTTTCGAAGGTTGAGACTACATTCAAAGTGAGTGTGACCAAACATGATCAGGGAGAGATCTCTTATAGAGTAATAAAAGATAGTTACTATGCTAAGAAATGGGAAGAGATCATGGAAGAGGAAAGAAAGATTGATGAACTTTAAGCCTTGATTGCAAGAAGATTTCCTAAAGGATTTGGTAGTTATGAAGGAAAACCTTTGAAATATTTTTCTTATAATAAGATTGGTCATATTGCATCTAGATCTCCAAATAAAATGTTGAAGGAATCTAAGGTCATATCTAATAAATTTCATCCTAAGGATCATAGAATTTTTTATGTCGTTGAAGAAGGTATGAATAGTGATGAATCTAGTGCTAGTGATGAAGAGATTGTATTTATTTCTATTAAAGAAGATAATCCTAAGGAAGATAAAGCATTAGTTTCACATGTTAAAAGAGATGAATGGTTCATTGATAGTGGATGCTCACATCATATGATTGGTGATAAAAATAATTTGTTAAATCTTGAATATTATGATGGTGGTGTTGTTAGGTTCCGTAACAACATGCCTTTCTTGATAAAAGGGAAAGGATCTATTAATTTTGATGGTAAAAATAGTGCTAATGATGTTCTATATGTTGAAGGATTAAGCCATAACTTGTTGAGTGTTGGACAACTACTAGACAAGGGATACAAATTGGAATTCATATAAGGAGTGTGCAAAATCATTGGAAGCAATGGAAAGTTGATTTCATCAAGTACACAGACCACTAGTAATCTATTGCCTTTGAAAATTGTTGAGAACAAATATCTGATTGCAAAAGTTGGTGACAGTTGGTTGTGACATAGAATATTTTTTCATATAAATTTTGATAATATGGTGAAGGTTAGCACTACTAATGTTGTAAGAGATTTTCCTAAACTAATGAAGCCTAACAATTTGTGCAAATAATTTCAATTGGGAAAGTTAACTAGATCTACTCTTAAGAGTAAGTCATATACTTCAAATGAATTGCTAGATTTGGTACATATATATTTGTGTGGTCCTATAAAGACAAGAAGCTCTTATGGTGGTAGATGTTTCATGATATTAATTGATGACTATTCAAGGATGATGTGGGTTACATTTTTGAAAGAAAAATCAGAAGCTTTTCATAAATTTCAGATATTCAAGATGAGGGTTGAAATAGAGTCTGGACAAAGATTAAAGTGTTTAAGATTAGACAAGGGGGGAGAATTTACATGTGGTGAATTTTATGCCTATTGCAAAGAACATGGGATCAACATGAATACTTTTTATTCGTGAACCCCACAGCAGAATGGTTTTGCAGAGCGAAGGAATAGAATTGTTCTAAACACAACTATGACTATGATGATTGAAGGAAATGTCTCAAAGATCTACTGGTGAGAATCCATGAGTATTTTTGTTTATACCTTGAACTAAGTGCAAATAAAGTAAGGAACTCGTAAGACTCCTTATGAACTTTGGTATGGTTATATTCCTATAGTGAAATAGTTTAAAATTTTTGGAAGTAAATACTATATCAAGAGAGATGAAGACATTGGAAAGTTTGATTCCAGAAGTGATGAAGAAATTTTTCTTGGCTACTCCACTAAGAGAAAATTACATAAATATTATAACAATAGATAGAAGAAGATTTTTGAAAGTGAAAATTTTTAAGTTGATGAGAATGTGTAGAGATCATAAAGAACTAGCAGGTATGGCATAATTGAAGGGAACAATCATATTGTGGAAGTACAAAATTAGGATAAGGATCATAATGAATTGAATGAATAGGTTATACCGATGGCTAGTTGTTAGGGATAGAAGACAAAAATATAACAATTACATACAGAAATATATAACGAATATCAAATAATGATAAACCAAATAGAAGAGAATACAAGACACAAAGATTTAACATGGCTCACCCAATCCCTGGGCTACGTCCACCCAACAAAAATTCAAATCTTATTATTATCTAGTGACTACAATCTGATCACAATACACAATCCCTTACAACTCAATTCCACCCTAAAACATACATTATAATAAAAAACCCTAAGACTAAGCCAATGTATACAATATTTTTACCACTTTAGGGTTAGAACACGTCGGCCCAAAAATTGGCCAAAAATAAGCCTCAAACAAATTTGCCTCGGGGCCTCCACCCCCAAACCTCACGCATTCCAAAAAGTGTAAAACACTTTCCTAGATAGTACTTTCCTGATCAGTCACCACAATATAACAATCTCCCACTTGGGGACTGATCTAACTCCACATAAACCAATAATTCTCCCACTTGGAGACTAATCCTGTAGCTAAACTGCTACCCTGTGAAGCTCCCACTAGATCCAAACTTCCTGGACTCTGTTATTCTATTAGTCGATTCAATCTAGAAGACCAACCGAAGTTGAACAAGAATTCAACTTCTCCCTTGTCACAACATTTGTAAACATATCTTTTGGATTACCATCTGTATGGATCTTTTCCAGCTTTAACTGCCCATCATCCAAAATTGACCGAATGAAATGGTACCGCAACTGTATGTGCTTTTTCTTTGAGTGTAGAGAAAAATTCTTCACAAGATGAATGGCACTTTGACTGTCTGAATACAAATAATTATCCACATGTGGATGTCCCAATTATTCCATGAAGAATTGAAGCCATATCATCTCATTGGCTGCCTCTGTAGCAGCAACATGCTCTACCTCGGTAGTGGATAAATCATTCACCTTTTGTAACCAAGAAATCCAACTCACTATCTCTTCCTAAAGTAGTAGCCTTAAAATCTAATTCAATTTTGGGTAGAGAATTACCAAAATCTCTCATCTCAAAACAAGATAGCTTTCCAACCAATGTATCTCTTGTCACAATAGCAACAGTTCTAATTTCCTCAATAAATGCAACTTTTCTTTTGTAAGTTGGGGGAAAATGCCTCAATACCTTAGAAACAATTTCCCCTTCATCTAATACACCACCAACACATCTAATGATGGAGACTAACTCATTTATCTTCAACATATAAGAGTTTTTATTCTCATCTCCAGAAATTCTTTGAGACTCATACCTTCCTTTTAGACTTTGTAACTTGGATTTCTTGACACGTGTATCACTTGGATGAAGAGTCTCTATCTTTATCCAAATCTCATGAGTAGTCTCTAATTCCATCGCATTTGTGTATTTGTATCTGATAGGGAACTTAGCAATGCTTCCTTTGCTCTAATGTTGTACTCAAACTTTTTCTTCTCATATGTTGTTGTTGTAGATAGATCAGTAGGAGGAGTGTAGGATTTATTTGTGCTGGTCCAATATTCTTCTCCAATGCATCTTAGATGAGTGATCATCCATACTGTCCATATAGGGTAGTTAGCTCCTTCAAACCTAGGAATGTTCATCGTAAGTTTTCATACATGACCTCTCTCAAGTTGTTAGGCTTCCTTCAAGGGACCAAAGCTTTGATACCAATTATTGATAATATGGTAAAGAACAACTAAGAGGGGGGGGGGGGGGGGGGGGATTNGGGGTGAATTAGTTGTTACCAAAACCTTAAACCTCAAACACTTAAACCACAAAACCCTCAAACTTTTGTACCCTTAAATCTGATCTAAATAAATAGAGTATAAAATATGCAAGCATGTACAAATCATAAACACATCCACACAAGTTGACACAAGAATTTTATCATGGAAACCCTATTAGGGGAAAAACCACAGTGGGCTGATTACCCACAATAAGAAAATACCTTGTTACCAGTATAACCTTATTACAATGTATGGAGAATACACGTGCATTCAAGCTCACTACCTAGAGATCACTTCTCAAATAAAAAGCCTCAGGCTGCAACCCTGAGGAAGACTCATTGCTTTACAACATGATTACTACAATGATCCACAAGAGATTTTGAACTGGATAACACTATCTACCTTATGCCAAATTTAGTTCCATTGAAGCACAATCAAGATCTTTGATCTAACTCTCTCTGACTCCTTCAAAGGAGTAGCTTATCCTTCAAGAGATCTTCCCAACTTCTTTACAAGCAATCTCTGGCATTTGCAACCAATCTCCCTCTTTCACGCCTAATGATTTTTTCTCTGATTCATCATCTTTTACCAAGAACTAGGTCACCAACCCTAATTCACCATCTCTTCAAATCATTGCGCCAAATATTATGCTCAAATTCATCTATGATCGTTAAATCATATCCACGGTCTATAACCACCACCTCTAGATCATAAATATCCCAGATTTTATGATTTAGCTCTTGCACAACATGATTTACCAGCTAAGTCGGCCAAGAACATGAATAATAATAACAATATTATTATTAACCTAAAGCTTCACCAATATGATCCTTTTGATCCATGTGTATCGCCAACTCATCAAGCACATACTTCAAGAACATCCTATAGCATCATTAAAAACACTCAAACATTCAAATCTGCCACAACCACTAGATTTTCCATCCCTTTACCACCAAACTTGAAGAGCACTATCAACAAGTCACTGAGACAATAAGATTATGCGTTGTGTACCTCTGAAGTATAAACCCTCTTAGTTGAAGACACATGAGTATGTCTACAACACACTCCTAGGTTTGCTCCATGAAATTATAACTATATTGAGCACATTGAACCTCTTCATGTCTTCCTATTAACACATTTTGTCACCCAGTCTGCCAGTCACCGTCTGTAACCTGATTACCTATCCAAATCATCATGAAACCTTATGTATCTTTGGTTGAACTGAGTAAACAACTTCATCATGCTTGCTCTACGTGCATGACTTCATCTCTGCAATATCCGCTTCTCACTAGACCTTTTAACATTCTGCTCCACTGGCTAACCTGCAATAGTTAAGTTAGCATCAAGAAAATAACTCTTCTGATTACTTTCCCTAGTCAACCCTTCAGCTATGTTGACATCAATGCCAACACAACCATCATCCAACTTTGCCAATATTCCAACACCAAGATCATGCTCTAATACCACAACTTGTTATGAAATAATTAGCACAAGAAGAATATAATAGGAGATATGTTACAAATACTTGATAAGAATATGTCACTTTGGGGGCAACCTCCTAATCCATTTTAAGGGGGATGCCTCCAATAGTCTTTAATAAGAACTCAATACTCAATGTGATGATAATAAATAACCTATACCTCATACATATACCATATTGTGCCTTAGATACGACCTACACCAACTTAGATACTTAAGTATGGCTCCTACAATGACCTAAGTACATAATAATGATTATGTAGCTTATTTAAGGGTTAATATAGCCACAAGATGACTACTCATAACATCATACACACTATAGGGTTAGGGGCATAACAATACACTTTGTATCTACATGGGGTTAATCTTGTAGTATGGACTTGAGCACTACATCTTCAAAATTTAAATTCAAAGTTAGTCAACTCTCAATTATTCTACTAGCCATTGAAAGCCAATTGAACACACATTTGTGCCATTTGGTGTTATGTGCTTGTATTCAAAGGTTTTTTTTTTGCACTCATTTTCACATCATATCACATTCAATCATTCTCTCATATCTAAGAAGCATTTGAGGAGTAACTAACAGTGAAACACTTATGGTTAATGCATTAAAATGTGTAACAAATCTACATACAACATTCTCAGGCACTTATTTGTTGTCTCCAAATTTGTACACATATTCCTAGAGTTGACAAATACAGTCAAATTTATACACATAAGATGAACCCAAAATTATAAATAGACCTATATCTATATAAAGTAGATTCAAATATAATATAAATTCAACATAATATCTAAAACATTTTACTATGAAGCAAATGATTTTTACCAATTCAACACTAATCAAATTCAAAATCATAATTAACAATATTTATTCTTCAAGCATAAATATCTTCTAACCATTGCACTTACTTTTATTATACATAATATTTTTAATTTAAAAATGTTAACCACAAAATTTACTACTAAATGTACCTAACTATGTGTATAAGTCTGATTAAATTGACCTAAATTAAAGCTTAAAGTTAGGCTTTGTTCAGCTTAGTATTATAAAACCATGAGCATTATCCTTGCCCACAAAGAAAGGTCTAGGTTATATTTAATAATCATTTCTTAGCAAGATGACTCGTAAAGCAAAACAAAATTTGATTTGAAACGCATCTCTCAAAATTTGCTTAGACGCGGGTTTCTATATCTTATTCCCGTCAAATGCCGCCTTGCCTAATTTCAACCAAAGCATAATCCTTTGCCCGACTTAAACAACGAGGTGACGTAGACATGATTTTCCTCGGTCCGTCGAGATGAATAATTTAAAAATACTCTAGACTAACAAGTATTTAATTAGAAAAATCTATTTAAAACAGAATCTTTTATACAAATTATAAAATTTAAGTATGAAAATATTATAAAATTTAATACATTATTGAACAATTGGGATATGAAAAAATAATAAATTCAAATTCTTAATTAAATTAAATTAAATAGTCTGAGTGCATTTGGTTTAACGACAAAGTCCATTCATGAATGCTAAGTGTTCCATTCATTCTTATGAGAGGGGTTCTTGTGAACCAACTCATGAAACACGGGTCAATGAGTTTGACTCAAAAACTACATAGTTGAATCCTGATAGCAATATCACGACAAAGTCTATGTTATAAGCATGTAGATGGTGTTGAGTTCAAATCTTCGACAATACAAAAAAAATATCTTAATGAATTTTTCCATTGGTAAAAACAATTGAAATTAAATTTAGTCAAATTCACACGTTTTCAAATTCATTATCATAGTTTGTAGAATTCAATGTCTTTAATTGAAATTATTTATTCAAAGAATAATTTTCAATTCTAATGGAATGGGTAATTGCAAACATCATAAGAAAAATATATGTAATGAAAAACATAAAAACTTTTTCTTTTAAAATGCATGTTGTCTTGTTCCCATCATATTTTCCACCATAGACAAATGTCAAATTCCTCTATTCTTAGATCTTTCACATAACTTCACGACAAATGCAACATCTACTATCTTTAAGTATACATCTAGTATTATAATTTAAAGTGACAAGAATTGTATTAAAATATTTTCCAAAAAGAGAAGGGTTTGATTTTCATATTTAATGATTTATTATCATATAATTATTTATTTATATCTCTTAATAATAAATTATTCAATGTAATTTAAAATATTTTATCTTAAAATCTCTTACTAAATTTTGATAGAGAAGATTTAGAAATTGAAGAAAGTTGATGATGGAATGATAGTGTAATGCTATTGGAAATTGGTGATCTATATTTTCATATCGTTCTAACACTACAACAATGGAGGCATTCTAATGAACTCACATGCAAAACATAAACAGACAAATAAACACACATGTGTTCAAAATGAAATCTCACTCCATTGTCCTCTTATCTATCAAGATCTCCTATTCAAATAGAGATGCTCTCAGAAGCACACACACGAGAAGCTACGAAGAACGAAGATTAAGATGAATGATCAATAAAGAGAAAAATACAAGATTAGACTAGAATGCAAAGTAAATTAGAAAAAAAAGATCATTAATTCGCTATATGCAATGGATGCTAAAAATGAATGCAAGCAATGGATGCAAACGATGGATGATCATAAATGAGAGGGAGGCAAGGTTTAAATAAATGTCCTCAGGGGGATTTAGGTTATAGAATAAATGTGGGATAAGTATTGGTGTAGGAAATTGTAAGTGTTAATCCCACATGTAGTAGGTAGATGCACTTGCTAGAGATGGAATATGATAAATAGAGAATGTAGTAGATGTGAGAGGGATTTAGGAAAATGGATGAAATAATAATAGAATATGTATTATTTAATATATTTAATGAAATAATAATAGAATATATATTTATCTAGTGGGTTTAATGGAGCATTGGATAAATTGAATAATGATATGAATATGAATATTATAATATAAAAAATAATATTATTATTATAATAATGGATCCACCTGATAGACAAAAAAATTAATATTGAATTAAGAGGACAATTGTTTACATGTCTACATTTTTCCCCTCTTTGAGACAATGTGGCTTGTCATGTTGTTTCAAAGAAATTGATCAACTGATATATGCCCTAGCGATATCCTAGTAAGGATGATAATTGATATGATATGCCCCCTCGAGAGATTGATCAGACTAGGTTGTGGGAAGATTGATCTCTCGATAGACTACTGGAAAGTGATTGATGAATTGATATTGCACGAGTAATTAAGTTGAGATACACATTTGATGAAAATGAACAATTGATAGGTGTAACTAAATAATTGATGGAAATGATCAGTATAGTCAGATTAAACTAATTAAGTTGATTGAGATTGATGCTAGTCAAGACAAATTGGTACAATGATTTATTGATTGATCGGAGACTGATAAGATTCTAAGAAAAAAGTTGGTTGATTTAAAATTTAATTCAAGATAAATACATCAGGTGTTTTAATGTTTGTAGCTTGAGTCGTATGATCATTAGAATACATATAATATATGTTGATTAATAGTAATAGAATATATATGTTATATTATTATTAATCATATGAAATTAATAATTTATTTATGAAACATTATAAGATTGATTAAATTATAATTAATGCAAAGAGGTGTGTCCTTTCTTATAAATAATAATGAATAGACATGTCTCGTGAAGGGCATGTCTCTCTTAGCCTCATTCCCAATATAAATGAAAGAGAGATTGTTGCATTTGAAAAACACATACAACATAGAGTGTTATTATATTTGCAGCTATCCTAAAACTTAACATGGTATTAGAGCCAAACTGCAAATGTATGAGAGTAGTTTGTTGATGGTGAATGTGTGACTGTCTTAGAAAATACAGTCTCGGTACAGGGACCATATCTCACAAATCCACCGTTAGATTTTTCTGAATTTTGGATATGTTCGTGAAAATAAAATTTTGAAGAATCTCACCAGAGCTATTGGAAAGAAACTGTGGGGTTCAAAATTTATGACTGAATGTGTATGGGTCTATGTGAAATTCCTGAAAGCAACTTTCATTAAAGAGATATATTGTTTTTTTATGATCGTGGTCAAGCATTAACAAAGAAGCATGTATTCAAGGAAGGGTGTCTCTTTCTAGAAAGAAAAGGATCAATTATAAAGTGTCACCTCTCTTGGAGAAATCAAGTCATTTCATAAGAAGACATGAGAATTGTTCAACGATATAAGAGTGGGAATTGTACATTGTGGGGGGAGAATAATAACCAATGTTACATTTCCATTTGAACCATCCTTAGTGGAAAGTGATAAAATGGTGATCACCCACTCTAGGATTTCTCTCTGCATGAAGGTTGTCGACATGGCTAGCATGAACAACATTATGATCACCTACAACATGTCTGCCGTAAACAACTTAAAATTTTGATGGGAGTTTATATTTCCTATATGGGCTCACCTTACAAAAGAAAATATTTGAAACTTAAGATAAGTATTTCATGTTTTATTAATGCACATGAATTATTGAGTTTGAAATTTATGCTATAATAGTGGCTAGTAAAATTTTGTATGCTTTTATCTTTGGTATTTTTGTATGAGATAGTTTAGTTTATAAGCTATTTGTAATCACTCTCTAACATACCTTCAGGACAGAAGCATAAGAAATTGTTTTCAGAGGGAGTCTGACTCTTCAGAGGCAACTTTGGACGAGGAGCTAAGAAGATTGATATCAGACTCAGAGGGAGTCTTACATTTCATCATAAGCAATCTTAGATGATCAACAGATTGATATATGCTCAATGAGTTCTTCTCTGTGAGAGAAGTTTGAGGTGAAATCCCTTGCTTTCACCCTACACTAAGGCATGATAGATGTCATGTGTGTGAATCCATATTTTAATGGGCATGCCCCCTATGTACATCATGAGGAAGTGATGACTTCCAAATGATTATCACTTGTATTTGTAAGAGTTATTGAAAGGTGACGATCTTACAATAACTTGACCTTCTATTGTGATAGAAATCATGTGATGGCTGCAATAGATCACAATAGATGATTTCCTACATGGTGGATTCAATTCCTTAAATAGACCATTGACCTTATATTGTGATAGACAACGTGTGATGTCTGAAATAGACCGCAATAGATGATTTCCTACATGGAGGTTTCAGTTCCTTAAACATACCATTGACCTTCTATTGTGATAGACATCGTGTGATGGCTGAAACATATCACAATAGATGATTTCCTATATGGTGGATTTAGTTCCTTAAATAGACCATTGACCTTCTATTGTGATATACATCGTGTGATGGCTGAAACATATCACAATAGATAATTTCCTGCATGATGCATTCAATTCCTTAAATAGACCATTAACCTTCTATTGTGGTAGACATCATGTGATGGCTGAAATAGATCACAATAGATGATTTCCTGCATGGTGGATTCAGTTCCTTAAATAGACCATTGACCTTCTATTGTGATAGACATCGTGTGATGGCTAAAACATATCACAATAGATAATTTCTTTCATGGTGGATTCAATTCCTTAAACAAACCATTGACCTTCTATTGTGATAGACATTGTGTGATGGTTGAAACAGACCACAATAGATGATTTCCTGCATGGTGGATTCAGTTCCTTAAATAGACCATTGACCTTCTATTGTGATATACATTGTGTGATGGATGAAATAGATCACAATAGATGATACCTTACATTAAGGATACATTACCTACGAAAATTTTTGAGTTATGGTTAATATCATGAGACTTGGTATTCTTGGTCATACAATATCTCTTGATATCACAATGAGGTGATATTTTCTCTCTTAAAAGTAATGGATATTTTGTGAATTGCATTTTGATGGATTTTATCTTCTTTAGCTAAGAGGGAGTGTTGATGTTTTTTGTAGCTATGGTGAGGGTCATAGGTGTTGACACAAGAGACCACTATACATTCTATTTGATCA
Organism: Thuja plicata; assembly: GCA_018584345.1. Classification (NCBI taxonomy): domain Eukaryota; kingdom Viridiplantae; phylum Streptophyta; class Pinopsida; order Cupressales; family Cupressaceae; genus Thuja; species Thuja plicata. Next base: position 1,703,531 of record MU225134.1, read on the forward strand.
TCCTCCCTAGCTAAGAGGGAGTTAATGTTTGTAGCTTTAGTCATATGATCATTAGAATACATATAATATATGTTGATTAATAATAATATAATATATATGTTATATTATTATTAATCATATGAAATTTAATATTTAATATTTAATTATTATATTATTCTTAATTAATAATTGATTGATGAAACATTATAAAATTGAATAAATTATAATTAATGGGAAGAGGCGTGTCCTTTCTTATAAATAATAATGAATAGACATGTCCCATGAAGGGACATGTCTCTCTTAGCCCCATTCCCAATATAAATGAAAGAAAGATTGTTGCATTTGAAAAACACATACAACATAGAGTGATATTACATTTGCAGCTATCCTAACTTAACAAGGTGGATAAAGAGATTGATTGATCTCATTGCGACAAGAAAGAAAAATAAAATGATGAAGATTAGAAGATGATGAAATAGATTAGAACAAGATGAAAGGAGATGTGAATAACGAAAGAGGAAATGAAGGTGATGAGAATTTTTGTTCTTTTTAAGTGCTTATATTATCATCGAGCTTATTATGGTAAATGGATGACCTCATTTTGATATGATTTAGATCCAAATTAATCGACATACTGATTGTGTGTATGATAACCTATCAAATACTCAATGAATGACCCAATTCACATGAGACCCATACGTCCTTGATGATCTTATACAATTATGTCCTAAGACAAGCCATCATATTACTAAGAAACAATCCACAAGTAGTAAACAAGTGAACATTCCCTATCCTTTCCCTTCTATTCAAAGACATCTATTAGAATTAGGAAAACATACAAAAATGAGAGAGGGGGGGTAAATCAATTGTGTCCCAAAACTGTTAGAATAACTGAGAGGGGGGTAAATCAGTGGCCTTAAAAATAATTCCAATAATCCAACCAAAACTTATATCATAAATATAATATCCTCTAGTTATCTTTTAGTCCGTCAAGATGTATGCCTTATGTAATTTATCAAATATAAACTGTTAGAAAAGGTAAAACCCTAATCTCCCAAGAACACCTGTATGCAAACCTGTCACATGGAAGAAGTAAAGTACAGAAGACAGGAAAAACTATGGAGGCCAAAAAGCCAGAGGAGACATCATATGCACAAGAAAACAATATATTAACAATATGTTTCAAGATTACAATGCGATGTGTAAAAACTCCTTATGAAATGCAAAGAGGTGAATCCTTATAAAAGGATACCGAAACCCTAAAGGCGAAAACCCTAAAGAATAATGAGATGCCTAAGTTTAACTTAAGCATAGAGTATAATATACTAATAATTAAATAAATTAATTATTAGCTATAATATGACAACTCTAACACCCCCCCTTAAGTGTAACTTAGGGAGAAGCTAAACATCTAAGGACTAAAAGATGCATGTAAATAAAATGCATGAAAGGAACTATGGGTCCTAGAAACTAGGCCTGATCAGGTACCCACGTACAAGAAATAAGCTAGATGAAGGAAACAAGGCCTCCAATCTAGGGAAACTCCCAAAGAAAAGAACAAGAAAGAGCATGTATAGCATCTCCGAAGCATGAAGCTGAAAACACTGTCAGAAGTAACTGCTGGAACCCCCACTGAAATAATGCATGACCAGATAGAGAAGACAAATTCTGAAGAGCTGATCAATCAAAGAGGTGACCTCCAAAAGTAGGAATGAACGAGTGTCTATATAGTAGATGATCCATCTCACTGAAATGTATAGGTGCCTAGCCACTGCATCCACCTAGTACATAGGAACAAAAATAAAATACGTAGATCACTCAACCGAACCAAGGAAGCAATAGAACCAATAGGTGAACCCCCCCCCCCATAATGCTGAACAGGGAGAGGGGTGATAGGAACACTGAAATGCAATGCCAGAAACATCTGCAGAAAGTAGAATCAGGAACACCAACAGTGCAACAAAAGTATAAGCACAGGATAAAGAGTGGTGTCACCGACACACAGCATGGGCTAATGTCATGGAAGGTACACTCACTTGACAAAGGTGGATGAGAAAAAAATGGCAAAACATCATAACCCCCCATGACACTTTATAACTGAGTGCAAGTACAAAAAACACACAAGGTGCTCAAAATCCCAAATATGCAAAAGTAGGCACTTTATCTCAGTGCATTTATAGAAAAGAGAAAGCTATAGAAGAGAAGCAGACAATGCTTAGAATTCAGAAAGAAGAGTGAGCCAGAAGATCAGAAGAAGAGATCCCGGAACCTGTAGAACCCAAGTAATCCGCCAGAGTGTGAAAGATAAAAACTCAGAGGAGAGAGAACCTAGAGCAAAATCTGGAAAAAAGACACCTACAACTAAAAAACTCACTGAACTAGCTTTTCGACAATATCTGGTTTGCCAAAAATAGAGTCCGGATGAGCAAGATATGGCTCCTAGAAGGCAAAACTGAACATTTAATTTTGACAGCAAAAAACACTATCAAAATGGAAAAACCCAAAACCCCAACTTCCATCATCAAAAAGTGCTCGGAAAGAGCTTTCCAACGATATAAAGAAGTCAGAAAAATACCTCCGTATGCTCCAAATAGAGCGAAAATAGTGAGGGAGGGTCAAAAAGCTCTCAAAAATTTCTCAAAAATGGGTGCCAGTTTTCCAGAGTGCGCGGATTCTGAAAATGCCAAAATTTTGAAAATTTCCAAAAAAAACCCTTGCAGCACCAAAAAATGCCCACTAAGCAGTCAAAACTACCTGTGTAGAAAGAAAACACCTCCGTACCTTCTACGCTCAAATCTCAGCGTCTCATGTCTCAAAAAGCGTGCCAGGTTCGTACGGCCCTCTTTCCATAAAAAATTTCCATAGCTTGCTCCGGTACCCAAAGGTGGTCAAATTTTATATCAAAATTTGTCTGAATGATCCTCTGAATCCATTGGTGAGGTCAATTTTAGCCCAAAATGCATCCAATAAAAAACTTTCCCCAGATCCAAGAAAAAACTCTTCAAAAACTTGAAACCCTTAACCTCAAAACCTACTTCAAAAACACCAGAATGGGTAGAAGCAGGGGAGCTTTGATACCATGTTAGAATAGGTAAAACCCTATTCTCCCAAGAACACCTGCATGCAAACCTGTCACATGGAAGAAGCAAAGTACAAAAGATAGGAAAAACTATGGAGGCCAAAAAGCCAGAGGAGACATCATATGCACAAGAAAACAATATATTAACAATTTGTTTCAAGATTACAATGCGATGTGTAAAAACTCCTTATGAAATGCAAAGAGGTGAATCCTTATAAAAGGATACCGAAACCCTAAAGGTGAAAACCCTAAAGAATAATGAGATGCCTAATTTTAACTTAAGCATAGAGTATAATAGACTAATAATTAAATAAATTAATTATGAGCTATAATATAACAACTCTAACATAAACTACTTGGTGAATATATTGTTTATCTTTTTCTAGCCTTTACTGAGTAGCAGTAATTGAACTTAGTGTTTATTGACCAATCCTTTTTTAGTAATGTGTAAAGAAAAACATCAAAGCAATGAACCATTTACACATTTGACACAAGGATTTTTAACGTGGAAACCCTATTAAGGGAAAAAATCACTTGGGACCAGTAACCCAAAATTTTCACTCTTCTGAAGTGAGCTCAGTGAAGAGCCAACCCTGTTAAAGGTTACAAACACAGTGTTAAGTGCGACCTTGTTAGAGGATTCAAAACTAACAGTTTGCCTTTTTACCTAGAATTCACTATGTTGTCAACAAGAAAACCTTTTGATACTCTTGAGTATCTCAATACAATAAGGATGGTTAAATCCCACTCGGTTAAGATATTTTTTGAATCAATGGTTAAACTGAAACAGTAAATGATCTGTTTAATAATACAACTTTAACTTGTAGATTTTCAGATCTATTGTTAGTCCATAATACCTCTCTAATAAATGCTCTCTTCAATTCCTTTGCTCCCCTTCTTTCTTCTTTTCTTCTCGGTGAATTCTCTTGCTTATGTTGCTTGGTGTCTGTAGAACTCTTTGGATTTGTTCTTTAGCTTGTATGATCAAATCTGCATGACAACTTCTATCTTCACCAAAATTATATTCAACATTCTTATTTTTATAATGAATTCCCTGTCTCTTTATATAGACATGATTTCACCATTCAATCACCTTGTCTTTCTTATTCTTGATGTAGATTGCTTCTTGATCTACAAATACCGACATGCATTGCTTTAATCTTTAAAGATTTTTTTTAGTTTTATTCTGTATATTCTCCTTGAAAACTGTGAATAAAACTAGCTTTAAATCTTCTTCTTATCCTTAGTTCTACTGGTCGATGAAAATAAAGCAATCAATTAGTTGAATCTAAATATAGATCGCCCAGCTAAGAAGTTTTGTCATTTTCTAGCTCCAGTTGATTTCGGTCATCAACTCTTATTTTTATCGGTAACACTTGCTTGGGTACTACTGATCTCGGGTAACACTGTCCATCGGTGTTGAGTGTCCGTTGGGAAACACTACGAACTGCTCGGGGTTCATTGTTCTCAAGTAACCCTATCACTCGGTGTATACCATTACCGATGACAAAACTTTGTCTCTTTATATCTTCAATTGTTGTGACAATATGTCTATGAGAAATCATAACATATTAAGTTGACATCAATGACAATACAATACATTAACTGATTTAATGTCTTGCATTTACTTTGTGCAGCTTGGTGATCATTTACTTATCATTGTCAAACATTTAATCAATTATAGTTCATCAATCTCTCCCTTTGGCATTTATGGAAGCATACTATCAACACAATATGAAATATTCCATAATATACCAAACTTATTGTTCTATAACCAATTCAAATATCTGACTCTCGATAAGCTCTTCTAGCTTAGATTTGATTCTTGCAGAGTGCTTTCCCTTTCTTCATTCCCTTTAATGGATAGGTGTAACAATTCTATCTTCTACTTCTGTCTCTTTCTTTGTTGTATAATTTCTTCTCCCTTTTCTAGATAGATATGTAGTGTTAACTTTTCTCCAATTCTCTCCCTTGGATGGATGGTTGTTTCTTTGAATATTTCTCTCCCTTTGTAGAAACTTTGTTCTTTGATCTTTTCTCTCTCTTTGACTGATGTTCTTTTCCCTAATAGATATTTCATATGGATATATTCATCTCCCTTTGATAGCAATGCCAAACAAAAAATATATCATTGAATTTCCTTTCCATCAGCAATACAGCTTTGTAGTAACCAACAATATCTCTGATGTGCAGTTCAAATAAGTACCTTCTTGTGTTGATATGTCATTGCAGTCCATATCTTAGCTTGCATCAACATGATTGATCTTATGATAATGTGTAGGCTGATGCAACCTTCTAGTCAGCTTAGTGACCATTAGACAAGGGTCGAACCCCTAGTCTCTTTCTCAGGTACTCAAATGTATCTTTTGGCAATGGATTTGTGAATATGTCTGCTAATCATTCTTTGGATTGTACATATTCCAGTATCACTTCTTTCTGTTGTACTTGTTTACTCAAGTAATGATACTTAATAGATATGTGGTTTGTTTTAGCATGCATCACAAGGTTCTTTGAAATGTTGATAGCACTTGTATTATCACAATAGATAATTACTGGTTCAAGAATTTCCATATTCATACCTTTAAGCAATTTCTTGATCCATGCAATGTTAGAGAAATTTGCGGCAACAGCAACATATTCTTCTTCTGCATTTGATTGAGATATGCATCCTTTCTTTTTACTTATCCATGTGACAAGTCTGTCACCCTTAAAGAATGTTCCTCATGTTGTGCTCTTTCTATCATCTATGTTTCTAGCCTAATCAGCATCATTATAGGCTTGTAGCTCAAATTTTCCTTCTTTATTATACCATAAACCATAGTCTTTGGTATTCTTTAGATATCTTAGAATTCTTTTAACAGCAGTCATGTGTGATTCCTTGGGATTAGCAGATAATCTTGCAACTATACCAACTGCATGTGCTATATCTGGTCTAGTATGTACAACATACATTAGTTTTCCAATCCTATATCTGTATAAGGTTTGATTTACCACGGTTGTCTTGTCTTTGTTGATTTGCATTTGGTTTCCATAGGTGTTCCAACTGGTTTGGAGTCCTCCATTTTGAATATCTTTAGAACTTCTTTGATGTATTTGGATTGTGTGATGTAGATGCCTTCATCTTTTTGTAGATTCTGTAAACCAAGAAAAAATTTAATCTCTTCAAACATTGACATCTCAAATTATTTTCTCATTTCATTAGCAAATCACTTGCATAACATATCATTACCTCCAAATATGATATCATAAAAAAATATCTCAATAATCAGAATTTTATCATCAGTATCTCCTTTCAAATACAGATTAATGTTATCACTTGTTCTAACAAATCCAATACTTATGAGATAAGAGTGAATTCTTTCATACCATGCTCTTGGTGCTTGTTTTAATCCATACAAGGATTTGTGTATTCTACCAACCATGTTCCTCTTATTAGGATCAATAAACCCTTCAAGTTGTTCAATGTATACCTCCTCTTCTAGTATTCCATTCAGAAATGCAGATTTAACATCCATTTGGTATACTTTGAATCCTTTAAAAGAAGCATAAGCAAGTATAATTCTTACTCCTTCTAGTCTAGAAATGGCTACAATGTTTCTCCATAGTCAATACCTTCTTCTTGTGCATACCCTTTGAATACCAGTCTTGCTTTGTTCCTTGTGACTTCTCCATTCTCATTCAGTTTGTTTTTGAATATCCATTTGGTACCAATGACATTTTTGTCACTTGGTCTAGGTACTAATGTCTATTTTTTTTTCTTCTCAATCTGTTCAATCTCTTCATTCATTGCACTAACCCATTCTTGATTCTCAAGTGCAGTATTAACAGATTTAGGCTCAACATCACAAATCAAACATCTAGTGTTAATTGACTTACTTCTTGTTCTCATTCCAGCTCTTTTTTCTCCAATGATCTGGTCTTGTGGATGGTGTCTTCTGACATACTTAGCAAGTATAGGTTCATATCTGTATTCCTCATTCTGATCATCATTTTTACCTTCATTTTGATCTTCATCATCACTCGGTTAAGCATTGTGATCTTTTTCCTTATTCTCAGTGTGTGCAGCCTGTTGCTTGGTTGCATTGTTCTGATGCTCGGTAACATTAAAATATTTCTTGGGCAAGGTGTCAGGTTCATCAATGTAGACAAATTTTTTATAATCTTCTAGTTTCTTTCTGCTTTCCTCATCATTTTTCTCAGCAAATTCATCCACTTTAACATTTTCACTTTCAATGATTTTGTTACAAGTTTTGTTCAAACATTTATAAGCTTTTCTCTTGGTAGAATATCCTAGAAATATTCCTTCATCACTTTTAGAGTCAAGTTTCCCATTTATATCATCTTTCAATATATAACATTGACTTCCAAAAATTCTAAAGTAACTCACATTTGGTGTGTATCCATACCATAGCTCATAAGGTGTCTTATTGGTGTCTTTCTTCAATTGAACTCAGTTTAGTGTATAGACAACAGTACTTATAGCTTCTCTCCAAAATGTTTGTGTGATACCTTTCTCAATCATCAGTGTTCTTGCACAATCAACAATTGATCTATTCCTCCTTTTAGCAATCACATTTTGTTGTGGTGTTCTTGGTGAAGAAACCTGTCTTGTAATTACATGCTCATTACAAAAGTTAGTGAATTCATCAGAAATAAATTCTCCTCCTCTATCTAATCTTAGACATTTTATTTCCTTTCCACTTTTTTTTAACTATAGCTTTATACCATTTGAACATCTTAAATTCTTTAGATTTCTCTTTTAAGAACATGATAGTCATCATCCTAGAATAATCATCAACAAATAGAATAAAGTATCTATCACCATAATAGCTCTTTGTTCTCATTGGTCCACATAAGCCAGTATGGACTAATTCTAGAATAGCATTATATGTGTAGGTTTTTCTCTTGAAACTAGACTTTGTCATTTTTCCTTTTTGACAATTCTTGCACATGACATGGTCGGGCTTTGACATACTCTGTAAGCCTCTTACTTTTCTTTTCTTTCTTATCCTAACCATGTTGTCAAAATTCACATGACATAACCTTTTATGCCACAACCAAATTTCTTCATTTCTATCCAATAAACAAGTGGTCTTAATATCATCAAGATAGAATAGGTTACCTTTTTGTTTGTTCACCAGTACCGATCAACCTTCCTGTTCCATTATAGATCTTTGCCTTTTTGTTCTCAAATGCAACTTGGTTTCCTGTTTTATTCAGTCATGAAACACTCAATACATTATAGTTAAGTCCTTTCACCCAATATTCATTTTCATATCTGATCATATTATTCAACATGATGGTTCCTTTTCCTTCAACTGGACAAGGTGAGTCATTACCCATCCTAACTGATCCACCATTATAATATTTAAAAGTTTAAAACTTTTCCTTATCTCCAGTCATGTGGTGAGTACAACCACTATCAGTAATCCAGACATAATTTTTTCTAACTTTAGATATGAGTGAAGTTTCAACATACCTTTCTTCTTCGTCTGAATCATCCTTCATAGCAACAAATACTACCTCAACATCTTCATCAGATTCAGTGTCATTATTTTCAGATTTGTTCTCAACCAAGTAACAAGCCTTCTTTCCTTTGTCCTTGTAGTCTTGGTTATCTCTTCTGTCAAAGTGTCGGTTGCTTCTATAGTCTCAGTCATCACTTTTCTCAAACTTCTTTTCATAATATCTGTCATTGTTTCTTTCATCCTTTCTCTTGTTAGGGCATCTTGCAACAAAATGTCCAATTTCTTTGCAATTAAAATAGACCAATGGTAATTTACCTTTATATCTACATTTTCCTCTTTGCAATCTTCTATCCATTAGTGCTTCAATTTCATCAAGTTATTGTTCATCGCTATCACTTTCACTATCATTTCTCATAGTGTGTTTATGACTAGATTTGCTTATTTTTAGAGAAGATTTGAATGCAGACTCAATAGTTGGTAAGACACTATTGTCATAGTTATTCATCTCAAATGAAATAATTCTACCAATCAAACTAGCAAGAGTAATATTGTTATTTGCTACTACTCTCATTTCTTGAATTGCAGATACTCTAATAGCATAAATAGGCACTAAGGTTCTTAGAATTTTACTTACCCCTATTTCTTCCTCAAGTACTCCTCCTACTCCTCGGATAGCATTAACAACTTCTTTAATTCTGCTATTGTATTGAGTGATGTTCTCTCCTTCTTTCATTCTTAGATCATTAAACTTTCCTCTTAGGCTTTCATCTTTAGCTCTCAACACATTTGTGTCTCCTCCATGTACTAGCTTGAGTTTGTCCCACATTTTATTCGCAGTGGTGCATATTTTGACATCTTCAAATTCAACATCGGATAGTGAAGAATCAAGTTCTATCATCATAGATTTGTGTTCATGTTTGTCTCTTAATTGATCAACAGTTAGAGGTCCAATAGGTGCGACATATTCAATATCCAAGTATTGTGTGACATCATTTCCAATACCTGATAGATGGAGTCTTATCCTAATTTTTCATGATGCAAATTTTACTTTTTTTAACTTATGCACATCCCTTTTACTCATATTATGATCTTTAGCTTGAGTCTTTAAACTCTCTTCCAAGCACCAAAGCTCTGATACCAATTGTTAGAATAACTGAGAGGGGGGGTGAATCAGTGGCCTTAAAAATAATTTTGATATTCCAACCAAAACTTATATCACAAATATAATATCCTCTAGCTATCTTCCAGTCCTTCAAGATGTATGCATTATGTAATTTTATCAAATATAAACTGCTCGGTAAATATATTGTTTATCTTTTTCTAGCCTTTACCAAGTAGCAGTAATTAAACTTAGTTTTTACTGACCAATCTTGTTTTAGTAATGTTTAAAGAAAAACATCAAAGCAATGAACCATATACACATTTGACACATGGATTTTTAACGTGGAAACCTTGTTAACGGAAAAAATCACTTGGGACCGGTAACCCAAAATTTTCACTCTTCTGAAGTGAGCTCAGTGAAGAGCCAACCATGTTAAAGGTCACAAACACACTGTTAAGTGCGACCTTGTTAGAGGATTCAAAACTAATAGTTTGTCTTTTGACCTAGCATTCACTATGTTGTTAACAAGAAACCCTTTTGATACTCTTGAGTATCTCAATACAATAAGGATGGTTAAATCCCACTTGGTTAAGAGATTTTTTGGATCAATGGTTAAACTGAAACAGTAAATGATCTGTTCAATAATACAACTTTAACTTGTAGATTTTCAGATCTATTGTTAGTCCATAATACCTCTCTGATCAATGTTCTCTTTGATTCCTTTGCTCCCCTTCTTTCTTCTTTCCTTCTCGGTGAATGCTCTTGCTTTTGTTGCTCGGTGTCTATAGAATTCTTTGGCTCTGTTCTTCAACCTATATGATCAGATCTGCATGATGACTTCCATCTTCACCAAAATTATATTCAACATTCCTCTTTTTATAATGAATTCCTTGTCTCTTTATGTATACATTATTTCACTGTTCAATTTCCTTGTCTTTCTTGTCCTTGACATAGATTGCTTCTTGATCTACAAATCCCACCATGCATTGCTTTAATCTTTAAAGCTTTTCTTTAGTTTTATTTTTTAGATTTCTCCTTGAAAATTGTGAATAAAACTAGATTTAAATCTTCTTCTTATCCTTAGTTCTACTGTTGATGAAAATAAAGCAATCAATCAGTTGACTCTAAATATAGCTCTGCCAACTAAGTATTTTTGTCATTTTCTAGCTCCAGTTGATTTCGGTCATCAACTCTTAGTTTGCTCGGTTACACTTGCTCGGGTACTACTAATCTTGGGTAACACTGTTCTTGGGTAACACTATTCTCGGGTAACATTGTCCATCGGTGTTGACTATCCATCGAGCAACACTGTAAACTGCTTGGGGTTCATTGTTCTCAGGTAACCCTGTCACTCGGTGTATACCATTACCGATGACAAAAAAATTGTCTCTTTAGATCTTCAAGTGTTGTGACAATATGTGTATGAGAAATCATAACATATTAAGTTGACATCAATGACAATACAATACTTTAATGGATTTAATATCTTGCATTTACTTTCTGCAGCTTAGTGATCATCAACTCATCATCTTCAAACATTTAACCAGTTATAGTTCATCAAAAACTTCAAATCCTTATCTGGAACTCTTTAACCTTAATCTCATATTTGAATAATAAGTATTAATGTAAGATCATAATACATTACTCAACACATAACACCAATATTTTTTACGTGGAAACCTAGTTAAGGGAAAAAAACATGGTGGGGATCAAACCCACAAGATGATGTACTTTGTTAAAATCATTATACCCTATTAGGAGTATTACAAGAAGAATGCACATGCATTCAAGCACACTTCCTAGAGCTCACTTCTCAAATACAATAAGGGATTCAACCCAAAGGAAGGCTCATTTCCTTACACCAATCTCTTATTACAATTCAAAATGGAAAATAGTCCATAACTCATGAACTGATTGATAACATCTCTATCATGACAATACATTTTCAATGAAGTACATTAAATCTCTATCTCAATTGCATATTCCACTCATACCTCTTTGCACACACGATCCTCTTCCTTAGCACTCTACTTTTGCAATTACAATTGATTACATTATTTTATACATTAGATCAACTTATTTCCATTAGGTTGCCAAAGGACCTAATTAAAAAATATAATTTGCTACAGCTCAATATACAATGTGATCCATTGAATGTCAGCTAAGACATAAATTATCCATAACAACATCCTCGAACATGCTTCAAATCCATAAATCATGTCATGATCCTTTGCAACATGCTACATCATCATTTCAGCCAAAAACAATAAGAACAACAATACGTTACATGAAAATTGCCAAATCTAATTACATAACCCAATGCGATCTAGCAACACGAATAAGACATGATCTAGAAACATCAGAAATAAATATGAAATGTCACAACATAAAAAAGAACAACTTTGTCTCATAATTCATAAATATCTCAGCACTGTTCATTGGGAACACCTATTAGTAACCTCTGTCATTTAAGAAAAGTAACTTGCCAGCATCCAGATAATGAACTGCTTGAGCTGAGGACACACATTTATGTCATAAACTCACCACCATGTTAACAACCAAGAATATTCTGTAACCAATCCAAGAACTTCAACATTGTCTCTTCCTGAACAACCAAAATACCATTCTATGATTAATCATTCATATCTCACTCAAAACAACATGTGAACCTCTGTAAATTGACAGAGGTCAACTACAGACATCCTTGAAAAACCTTTGTACCTTCACAAGATCAATCTTCAATACAATAGTCATACTAGAACAATCTTCTTACTAAACATACTAGGAACATTGTCACCAATAGTAGGAATATGTTGACATCAATATCAGCACATATATTCATGATATACCAACAATATCCAACAATCTCCCTCTTTGGCATTGATATAAACATATGATGTGGAAAACCAAATCAATGCAAAAAGAAACTATATCCACAATACTACCAACAATATCCACAATATATCTTTCAGGAGTCTCTCTAACAATCTCTCAATCAAAAAATGATCTATCACTTTTTGTTCCATATTCAATACATGAATTCTCTCTCTATATACACAAGCCTTTTTTTTCACATGACTATCTCTCCCCTTTCGACATCAATGAAAAAGGTACATATATGCACTAAGTCATAGAAGCCAACAATCTGAACAAACATCTCTCACTCAAATCTCAATAGCATACTCATCAAGTTGACTACTCCCTTGAGTAGTATCCACCAAAGCATCAATCTAGAATAATGATGATCTATGTAAGTACATTGGAATGGTGCAAATCAATGCATCTCTAGCTCTGTTTAGGAGGGGTAACCACCCTAAGCTTACCTCGGAGATACTCAAAAGTACCCTTTGGAAAGGGCTTCGTGATGATATCAGAAATCTTCTTTGTAGTAGATACATATTCCAATATGAATTCCTATTCACTAACCTTGTCTCTCAATAAATGATATTTGATAGATATATTCTTTGTCTTTGAATCTATCACATGACTCTTTGAAATAATGATAGCACTTGATTTGTCGTAATAGATAGAAATCAGCTCATCAATACTTACTCTAGTCTTTTATCATTTTCTTCAATCATATCACTTCTGTACAATTAATAGTAGCATCAACATAGTCAGCTTCAACAGTAGATTGTGATATACAATTTTTCTTTCTACTTTCCCATGAAACTAACATTTTTCCCAGAAATAATGCTCCACCACTTGTGCTATTTTTGTCATCCACATTACCTACCCAATCTATATCAGTAAAGATACTCAATGTAAAATCATCATCCTTACCATACCATAAGCCATAATCAACCATTCCCTTAAAGTATCTGAATATCCTTTTAACAACAACAACAACATGTGATTCTTTCATTTTTATTGAAATCTTGCAACAATGTAAATAACATCCATAATGTCAGCTCTGGTCTGGTCTATGTTAAGTACAATAAGCCACCAATCATTAATTTGTATCTTGTTTGATTTACTTTAGGTGAATCATTATCCTTTGTTAATTTTCAACCGATAACCATAGGAGTACAAACAAGTTTTGAATCATCCATACCAAATTTATTCAATAATTCTTTCACATACTTGGACTATGATATGAATATACCTTTATCAGATTGTGTAATTTGCAGGCCAAGAAATATTTCACCTCACCTATCATGGACATCTCAAACTCTTTATGCTTCTCATCAACAAATTCTTTACTCAACTTGTCATTTCCACCAAAAATGATATCATCCACAAAGAATTCAACAATCAAAATATTAGCATGATCAAATTTGAAGTATAAGTTACTATCAATAGTACCTTTACTGAAACCAAGTTTCAATAAATACTTATCCAACCTTGCATATTAGGATCTAGGTGCTTGTTTCAATCCATACAATTCTTTCTTCAATAAAAAAACCAAATCATCTTCATCAGTCAAAGGAAATCCATCAGGCTACTCAACATAAACTTCCTCTTCAAATTCTCCATTCAAAAATGCAGACTTAACATCCATATGATATACCTTGAAATTTTTTTAAGTAGAATATATTCAAGAAACATCCTAACAACTTCAATTCTAGAAAAAAGAGAAAAGGTCTCCTCAAAATAAATGCCTTCCATCTGTGAGTATCTCTTGCAAACAAGTCTATCTTTTTTTTGAACCACTTCACCATCTCCATTCAATTTGTTTTTGAATACCCATTTAGTACCGATCACATTCTTGTTCTTAGGTCTGGGAACAAGAATCTATGTTTTTTTCTTCTCAATTATTCCAACTCTTCTTCCATAGCTTTAACTCAACTTTCATCTTTGCATTCTTTATCAACATCCTTAGGTTTAATCTTCGAAATCAAACAAATTTTATTTCTAGCAATTCTGCCTCTAGTCTGAACACCTTGATTCCTATCACCAATAATTTAATTTTTTGAATGATTTAACCTTACATACCTTGGATTCTTCAAATTTGCATTTGTAGTCAACTCTTGTGTTTCCACCTCTTCCTTATTTACATATTCTCCATCATGTTCTGCCGAGCCATTTTGATTATAATTTTGTGCTTCCATTACCTAATTGTCTTATTCATCATCTGATTCATAACTATACGATCTAGCTTGTTTTTTATAACTTTCATCCAATTTGACATTAGCACTTTCGGTTATCTTTCTCAACCTATTATTATAATATTTGTATGATTTTCTCTTTGTAGAATAACCAAGAAAGATTCCTTCATCACATCTAGAATAGAATCTCCCTAAATCTTAATTTCTTTTGATATAACATTTTCTTCCAAAAATTATAAAGTATTTCATTGTAGGGTCATGACCATACCAAATCTCATAAGGGGTCTTAACAGTGCCTTGCTTGATTTGAACTCGACTCAATGTATAAACTACAATGCTAACCGCTTCTCTCCAACATATATGTGGTGCATTCCTTCAATCATCATAGGCCTTATAGTGTCAAGGATAGTTATATTTCTTCTCTATACATTACCATTTTGTTGAGGGCTTCGTGTAGCAGACATTTGCCTCTTTATTTCATGCTCTTCACAAAATGCATTAAATTCACTAGATGTAAACTTACTACCTCTTTCAGATCTTAGACAATTCAGCTTCATGCTTATCTCAGTCTCAACCATAGCTTTCAAAATCTTGAATTTATCAAAGGCTTCAGATTTATCCTTAAAAAATTTAACCCACACCATCCTTAAATAATCATCAACTAATAAAATGAAAGACATGTCTCCATAATAGCTTCTATTTCTTGCAAGGCCACACAAATAAGTATGTATCGAATCTAACAATCCACTTGAAGAATAGGTCTTATTTTTTGAAGTAGATTTAGGTTTCTTACCCAACTAACATTCCTTACACATCGCATCAACACGCTTCAAAAATTTAGGTAAATTTCTTACTGCTCTTGTACTGCTTATTTTTACAATTTTATCAAAGTTTACATGACAAAATCTCTTATGTCATAACCAGTTGTCATCAATTATAGAAATTAGACATTTATCCTCTAAATTATTCAAATGAAATACATTACCTTTAGTCTCTGTACCTAATTTAATCTCCATTCTAGAGCTTCCAATGATTTTGCACATTCCATCCTTAAATTGTAAATTATAACCTTTATCAACTAGTTGTCCAACACTCAAAAGATTACGCCTTAAACCTTCAACATATAAGACATAATAAATATGGTTCTTAACATAAATTCTAATAGAACCTCTACCTCTAATCATACAAGGAACATTATTTCCAAATCTGATAACACCACTATCATACTTCTTTAACTTCAAAATTTTTCTTTAATCTTCGGTCATGTGATGTGAACAACCAGTATCAATAAATCATTCATATTTCTTATCCACAAGTGAAACCAAATATTTTTCTTCATTCGAGAAACTAGGATTATCATCTTTGATAGCAATAAACACAATATCACCTTCACTCTTCTCAAATTCATCATCAATTACACATTCATCATCAACATAGTAACACTTCTTCTAATATTTAGACTTAAATTTATTAGGCTTGTACTTAGGCTCTTTATTTGGACAACTTGAAGAAATATGACCAATCTTATTGCATAAAAAACATTTAAAAGGTAAATTTCCTTGATACTTATTATCTCCCTTAGGTAGTCTCTTTGCAATTAGGGCTTCAAGCTCTTCAAGCTTTCTTTTTTATTCCACAATTTCTTTCCATTCCTTAGCATATGTGGATACATACTTAGATGAACTTTCTCTAGGGTCATATATTTTCTTATCCTTAGAAATAATAGCTCTAAATGCAGATTCAACTTTAGGAAGATAATCACCAAATTCTTTCATTTCAAAAGAAGATAACTTACCAATCAATATGTCTCTTGTTACTGGTACCATAGTTCTGATTTATTCAATAGAAAAAAAAATTGATTGTAAGAAAGAGGCAAGGATATTAGTATCTTAGAAACAATTTCTTCCTCCTCCAATGTTCCACTAGTGCATCTGATTCCACAAACAAGTTCGGTCACCTTCTGCACATAAGAAGTAATGTTTTCATTTTCGCTCATCTTCAATGTTTCATATTTCTCTTTCAAACATTGTAGCTTGGATTTCTTCACACATGCATCTCCTTCATGTAAAGTTTCTAATTTTATCCATATCTAATGTGTAGTCTCCAATT
This sequence comes from Thuja plicata, assembly GCA_018584345.1. Taxonomy (NCBI): domain Eukaryota; kingdom Viridiplantae; phylum Streptophyta; class Pinopsida; order Cupressales; family Cupressaceae; genus Thuja; species Thuja plicata. Next base: position 1,720,316 of record MU225134.1, read on the forward strand.
CCATGACATTTATATATTCTACATCTGACAAGATGCTCAATAAAGCTTATTTCTCTCATATTGTACTCAAATTACTTATTCTCATTAGGAGTCATAGTAGAAAGATCAGAAGGAGGGGTGTAAGAATTCTTAGTGACTTCCCAATAGTATTTTCCAAAGCATCTCAATTGTGTAATCATCTGACCCTTCCATATGGAATAATTAGTACCTTAAAATCTTGAACTCTCCTTCTTAAAGGTTGTCATCTCGGATCTCCTCAAGCGATCAAGATTCCAAAAGAGGACTTAGCTCTAATACCAATTGTTAGAATCAGAGAAGCAAACACAATTGAGAGGGGGAAAGAATCAATTGTGTCCCAAAACTTCAAATCCTTATCCAACTCTTTAGCCTTAATCTCAAATCTGAATAAAAAACAATAATGCAAGATAACAACACATTACTCAACATATAAGACCAAGATTTTTGATGTGGAAACCAGGCTAAGGGAAAACCATGGTGGGGATGAAACCCACAAGATGATGTAATCTATTAAAAGCATTATACCCTGTTAGGATTATTACAAGGGGAATGCACATGCATTCAGGCACACAACCTAGAGCTCACTTCTGAAATACAATAAGGGATTCAACCCAAAGGAAGGCTCACTTCCTTACAAAAATATTTGATTACAATTTAAAATGGACAACAATCCATAACTCATGAAATAACTAATTGCATCTCTGTCATGCCAATACAGTTACAATGAAATACATCAAATCTCTACCTCAATTGAAGGTTACATTAATACCTCTTCACACACACAATACTCTTCCTCCGCACTCTACTTGTTCAATTAAAAATGATTACATCCTTTTATACATTACATCAACTTATTTCCATTAGGTCGGCCAAGGACCTAATTACATAATACTAATTTATTACAACTCAATATACAATGTGATCCATTGAATTTCAGCTAAAACATAGCAATGATCCATAACAACATCCTTGAACATGATCTAGATCCATAAATCATGCCATGATCCTTTCCAACATGCTACATCATCATGTCAACCAAGAACAATCAGAAAAAAAACACCTTACATGAAAATCACCAAATTCGATCACATAACCCAATGTGATTCAACAACATGAATGTGACATGATCAAGAAATATCGACAAGAAACATGAAATGCCATGACAACAACAAGAACAACTTTGTCTATAAAAATTTATAGATATCTTTGCACTGTTCATTATGAGAACCAATCAACAACCTCTTTCATTTAATAAAACTATCTTTCCAGCATCCAAATCATGAACCACGCGAGATGAGAACACACATTCATGTCCTAAAAACACCACTAGGTTAGAAACCAATAATATTGTGTAACCGGTCCATACCGATCCAAGAACTACAATATTGTCTCTTCCTGAACAACCAAAATACCAGTCTCTAATAAATCATTCATAGTTCACTCAAACCAAACTTAAATACAGTATCTATACCAGAATAATCTTCTTACTGAACATACAAGGAATACCATCACCAACAGTAAGAATATGTTGACATCAATGACAAGACATCAATGTCAGCACATATATGCATGATATCCCACCAATATCCAACAAACATCATGGGGATAAAATATGTAGTCAAAGACATCCCAAAAAATCTTAAAGGCACATCACCAAAGATAAAATCAAAATAATATATAAAAGACTAAACAAGAAGACACATTATGCTTTGTGCCAAAATATTCTTGTCACAAGTGATATGTTTAATTTATTAGTTTGATAAGATGTTGCTATGTATTCTTGATCTTAGTCTCATCATGTCATGATTTTGTTGAATTCCAAAGTTGTACAGTTCGTCTAAAGTATAATCCATCCACGAATTGAATGTCTTTATTGCCAATCAAAGGAAAAGTGATATAGGTAATGGTGCAAGTGAAACTTTACTATGGTTTTTGAGTAAAAAGGGAAATGAAGATAAAATTTCCTCCAACTGTGAGATTCCAAATATCACAACACATCGCTAAGGTTGAGGAGGTTCCTTAGTTACGAATAGGGTTAACTTATTATGCATGGAGAAAGTGTGTGTGTTTTTATGCAAAACAATCCACAAGCTATGATGGGGATGCAAAGGTTATTATGGTATGATGGAAAGGAAACATATGGGATGATCAAGTAAAGTGTTGAAGGTGAGAGAACAAAAGTCCCTACACACGGCTTTAGTTTTCCAATTTTCACCATGGTGCTTACCCAAGGCACCATTGAACTGGTTTTCACACAGGGACAACTTTATTTCTCTTTACCTTTTTTTAGGACTTTTTCTGACTTTTTTAAAAAAAACATTAGGACTTTTAAAGAAATTATCAAAAATACTTAGGTGTAAAACCAATGAAGGTGAATTTTTTTTTATAAGATCTTCAAGTGGTTCACCCTTTGGAGTAGCCAATTGATATGTTCTCAATCGATACAAAAAGTGATAATACATGGACCTTGCCAATTAGGTTCAAATTTTCTCTCTCTCTCTCTCTCTCTCTCTCTCTCTCTCTCTCTCTCTCTCTCTATTGATTCTCTAGATTCTCTTTGAGAACAAGATCACCAATTTCAAATGTGAGAGGCTTAACTCTATGATAGTAACTTTTGCACATATGTTGTCAATATGCTTTGAGGTGATCAATTATAGTTTATCTTCTTTCATCCAATATTTCTAAGTCATGCAAGAAGAATACTCTATAGTATTCATCATTGATCAGATTATGCAATGAGAATCATAGAGAAGGTATCTCAACCTCAATGGGAAATATGGCCCCAACACCATAGACAAGAGACTAAGGAGTAGCACCTATGGGTGTGCAAACAATTGTATGATAAGCCCACAAGGAAGGTTTCAATAGGATATGCCAATCATGACCAACTTCATTGATCATCTCTTTAATAATTCTAAGAATATTTTTATTAGAGGTCTTATCCTGGTTGTTACCTTGAGGATAATATGGTGTAGAGAGTGTTGGATATGAAATTTATCACAAAGTTCATATACATCCTAATTTTTAAAGGGATGATCATTGTCAATGATGATGGAAAGGGGAAAACCATATTGACATATGATGTAATTGAGGATGAATGTAGACAAATTTTTTCTAATGACATGGGTAAGAGGAACGACTCAAATCTACTTTGTAAAGTATTATGTAGAAGTGATAATGAATTTATTTCTATTGGATGATGGTGGATGGATTTTTTCCACAAAGCCAAGTTTCCACTCACAAAAGGGCAAAGATGTAAAAATTGGTTGTAATTCCTATGTAGGTGCATGTATCAAATCTCTGTGTATTTGGCATTGCTTGGATTTCTTAACACACTAATAAGAATATTTTTCTACGGTAGGAAAGTAATAACCAATGTGCAATACTTTCCTAGCTAGGGTAGGACTACTCGAATGTGCCCCACACATATCTTTGTGCACCTCTTGAAAGGAATTGTTAGATTTTTCACACTCAAGACATCAAATTAAGGTACCATTAAGACTGTGATGATATAGGGTATTGAATAAAATGACATAGTGAGAGGATTGACATATAAATGTTTTGTGGGCTTTATTTGATAGATCAAGTGGTGAGATGTTATTACATAAGTAGGCATAAATATATCCATACAATTGGGAATTAGGACCAACAATAAGGCATACCATCTCAAATTATGGAGTATTATAAGTAGATTCCAAGAATGTCTTCACCAGGAACTCATAGTATTCAACATTATTTGGAATTCTTACAAGTGATACTATTGTGGAAATTTCATCAACTTGTTGGAATACAATCACCACTGAGAGGGGGGGTGAATCAGTGGTTACTTAAAACCTGTTCTTTTCAAACTTTTACAATTATAACATATGCTTATGAAACATGAACAAAAGAAGAAAAAGAAAAAAGTACACAATGTTTATAGTGGAAAACCCCTTAGGGTAAAAAAACACTTTGAATCTTAAATTTTATTAGCCTCTTGGCAAATCTTTTAGAGCTCCAACTCTGGGAAGCACCAACACCTTGTTTTAGAAACACCAATTTCAAGGAACACCAATCCCTTACACCTGAAGCACC
>MU225134.1:1729165-1761234 GCA_018584345.1 Thuja plicata
TCAGTATATAAACCTTATTCAACCTTTGATATACTTCTTCAATCAATATCAATTCATATATAACAAATTAGAAACAAATATCATTACCCTATCCTTTGATGTCTTGTAGACTGCAATAAAATCCTTCGCTATCCTTCTGGTCTACTGCACATATCTCTCAAATCTTGCACTTTTTCTTCAAAAAACCTGTACCAATGTTTAGATGAATGTATCTCCTATTTATAAATGTCTTTATTTGTTATCCAAAAGCACAATAAACCACCCAAAACTTCTTTAGACCAAAACGGGTTCAAACTGTCAAAACTGAATAAAACTATCTTGGTAGAAGTGACTTTTCTCTCTCCAAACTAATTTTATCAAAAAAATAACTTCAACCCATTTCAAAAACATAACTTTGACCCATTTCAGATATTTCTGTTACCTTTCTGAAAAGGTATAATAGTTGAGGTTTTGTTTAACAATTAATATATGTAAATTTTGTTATACCAAAACTGGTTAGTTATGAAATTAAGATCCTTATAAGCATAACTAACTATAAAAAGTGTTAATCACTTTGAACCTTAATAAAAATAATCATAGTGATATGGTAAATCATTTAGGTGTTGAATTATGATTATAATCCACTATATAACCATATCATATCAACTTTTTTCAAAAAAAAAAAATGTGTTATTCACTCCTTTAATCAACTGCATTTTGTGTACCAACTGCTTATTGACATCAATGACAAAAACCAACAAACAAATACCAAAGGTTCAACAAAACTGTAATGTTACTTTCTTAGGGAATTTTCTCAAAATTAATTGATGTGAAATAAGTTTTGAAATCATCCACCATTCTTTTATGAGGCATTAAATTTTCATATTTTGTTTCATAATCATCATTAACCTATCTAATCACTAGTTGAGAATCATCGAAAACACACAATTCAAGGATTTTCCATTGCACAACCATACATATTCTAGTGATCAATGCTTCATATTTTTCAATATTATTAGTACTCTAAAAATGGATCTTGTAATATTTTGGTATATAATCTCCCTATGGTGTGATAAAGAGAATGTCGATGCTAGAACCATTCTACTTCTAGGAGCCATCAAAATATAAGGTCCAAAGACGTGTATTTTTTTTTGGAATATTGGCAAAGTTCGTGATGGTTGTGTTGGAATTGATGTCAACATAGGTGAAGGTTTGATCAAAGGAAGTAATCAGAAGTTTTATTTTCTTGATGCTAACTTAGCTATTGTAGGTTAGCCAGTTGAGAAGAATGTTAAAAGGTCTAGTGAGAAGAAGATATTGCAGAGATGAAGTCTCTCATAAAGAGGAAGCATGATGAAGGTTTATACTCACTTCACCCAAAGTTACATAATTTTTCATGATGATTTGGACAGGTAACCAGGTTATAGAAGGTGACGAGTAGACTAGGTGACAAACTGTGTTAATAGGAAGACCAAAAGAGGTTCGATGTGCAAAATGAAGTTAGAATTTCATGGAAAGAACCTAGGAGTGTGTTGGATACATACTCAGGTTTCTTCAACTCAGAGGGTTTATACTTCAAAGGTCTGCAAAGCATAATATTATAATCTGAGTGACTTATTGATAGGGGTCTTCAAGTTTGGTGGTAAAGGGCTGGAAAATCCAATGGTTGTGGTAGATTTGAATGTTTGAGTGTTTTTAATGATGTTATAGGATGTTATTGAAGTATGTGCTTGATGAGTTGGTGATACACATGGATTAAAAGGATCAGATTGGTGGAGATTTTGATCAATAATAATATTTTATTATTATTCATGTCTTGGTTGACTTAGTTGGTAAATCATGTTATGCAAGTGCTAAACCATGAAATCTGGGAGATTTATGATCTCAAGGTGGTGGTTTTAAACCATGGGCATGATTTAGCATTCAGATATAGATATAAATCAAGATATTTGGCACGTTTATTGAAAGAGATGATGAATTAGGGTTGGTGACCTAGTTCTTGGTATAAAATTATGAGGTAAAATTCAAGGTGTGGATCATGGATGTGGATGCTAGACGTGGCTAGAAAAGGGAGATCCTGATTCAATGGTAATTAGAAGTATTTCAAAAAGGGTTTGAATAGATATCTACATTGTGCTACATTGGATTTATATCAGACATAAGCTAGATATCACTTACACAGTTCACAAAAAGTGTTTAGATCATTGTAGTGATCAGATTGTAAGTTAGTGAGCCTTCCTTAGAGTTGTAGCCTGAGGCTTTTTATTTGAGCAGTGAGCTCTAGGTAGTGAGCCTGAATGCATGTGCATTCCCCATACATTTTAATAAGGTTATACTTCTAACAAGGTATTCTCTTAAATTGGGTAATCAACCCCACTATGGTTTTTCCCCTAGTAGGATTTTCACAATAAACATATTGTATCAACTTGGGTGGATGTGTTTATGATTTGTATATGCATGCATGCTTTATACTCTACTTATTCAAATCAGATTTAAGGGTACACAAATTTTAGGGTTTTGATTTTTAGGGTTTGAGGTGTAAGGGTTTTGGGAACAACTAATTCATCCCCCTCTTAGTTGTTCATTGTCATATTGTCAACATATTCCACATTGAATATTTATTCATTAGGTAACTCTGTAATAAGTGGGTGATCATCTTCTATAGGAGAATTTTCCAACTAGTTCGCTATAGCTTGTCCTTTTTTTTTCTTTCCCCATATTAAATGTTAAATTCACTAAGAATCATGACTCATTTAGGCAATCAGCGTGTACATTTTTCTTTACTCATAAGGTATTTAAGAGGACCTATCTTTGCAGTGAACTTGGTTTAATGTGTAAGCATGTAATGTTGCAAATTATGCAAGACAAAAACTACAATAAGGCACACGTGTTCAATAGGAGTATAGTTCAATTCATAGCCAACTAGGGTATGAGTGATATAATAGATAACATGTTTTTTTTTCTATATCATGTTGTACTAGAAGTGGCCCCAGTGTTGTAGTAGTTGTGAATATATATAAGAGAAAAGGCTTGTCATATGTAGCAGATACTAACACTGGTGCAAACATAATGTACTCTTTAAACTTCTCAAAATATTGATTACACCTTTCATCCCATCTGAATCGAACATTATTACATAACAAATGATAAAATGGTTAACACTTATCTGCAAGTTGTGCTATAAAGTGATGGATAGATTGCAATTTTCATTAAAGTGATCTTATTTTACTAATATTCTTTGAAGGGGGAATCTAAAGTATGGCTTTAACTTTGTCAAGGTCAGCTTCAATTCCCTTAGATGAAACATTAATGAATCAGACTTTGTATTTCTCTAATCTTGTGAATCTCTTATCTAAAATTTCTAAATATCCATCTCCGGTGTAGGATTTTCCTAGTAAGTCATCTTTATAATCTTCCAAATACATATGCATCATGTCATAAAATATAGTGGTCATTATACATTGATATGTTGCTCTAGTATTCTTTAATCAGAAGGGTGTGACATTCCAACAAAAATTTCCACAAGGACAAGTTAATGTTGTCTTGATATGATCCTTAAAATAAATTTTGATTTATTTGTAGTCCTAGAAACCATCCATGAGGGATAACATCATGTGCCCTGCTATCAAATCCACTATTATGTCAATATTTAGAAGTAAGAATTCATCTTTATGGAAAGATCTATTTATCTCTCTAAATTCAATGCGACAAAAAACACTCCCATCAGGTTTTAAAACTGGTACTAAATTTGAAATCCACTCAACATAATCAGATGGTCTTATGAATCTTGTGCCTAACAACTTTTGTAATTCAGCCTTCTCTAATAGAGAAACATGTTCATTTTTCTCAATTTTTTTTTGATAGGTTTTTCCCTCGGTGACAAAGAAAAGTGATGTATAACTAAATTAGGATCAAGTCTCTACATGTTTTCATAGGACCAAGAAAAAATAATCTTTCTTTCCTTGAATAATTGTATAAATATTTCTCTTTCTTCAAAATTTAATGATTCGGCTAGATATATAATTCTTGGTTTCTCTTTAATGCCTAGATTTGTTGCTATTATTTTATCCACCAACATAGATGACTTCTCATGATATGATGATAGGGGAAGTGTGTCAAACATTCCAACCTTAGGAACCTGGGAGAGGTTTTCACCTTCGCATACATCCTTTATCTTTACTTTTTTTGTCTAATAGCATTGTAGAGCAGTTTTCACTAGAAGACCTATTTATAATTTTAATATTTTTGCAACTGAAAGGCTTGAAACCTTCTCCAAATTAAGCCAATCTATCGAGTCCTATGGTGAAACTAACTCTATGATCTCTGAGGGGTAAGTCACCTAGTACTTCGATAAATTTTATTATTTCTTCATCATTTTGAAAGACATCAAAATGTGGTGGTCCTTATTGGTCCCAATTAATAAGTTGTGGGTGAAAAGGGGGTAAAAGAACAAGATTAGGCTCAATATTATGAATAGGTTAAAGGGTGAAAATAATATCATAGTCATAGATATCAATGAAGTTTGCATAGTCATTGATGGTACCTTCCTTGTCAATTTGTGTTGTGTTAGAAAACTCCCCTACCTCACTCAAGTTTTCCTTAGTACTTAAGGTCTTATCCTTTTGTGTATTATAACCTAAGCTAGGAACTTTACATCCACCATTAGGTTTTATTGGTTCAAGTATGCCTTTTTTATGTGCACCAAATATACTAACCATCATAACCATATATTTCCATTTTCTTAATTCATTTTCCATACTTCTCAACTGGTATCTTGACTTCAGGTTTTTCAAATTGTTCCTTTTTTGTATCTTCATCTTTGTATAACTACCTCAGGAGATATTCTTCTATTTCATCATGCAAGGTTCCCCATTTTCTGAAATTTGTGGGTTTGTAGACAATAGTTGTGGTATTTGATCTTGTTTTAGTCATCTATGGTTTTCAATAGACTTGAGGCAAAGGTATCTTTCCAATAAAAAGAACACGATTTAGCATATATTTTCCTATTTGTATTTTGATCTTAACTTCACTAGATTTGAGGTGGATGCTTTTAAGGACTCAGGGTCAACATATGCTTGAGAGGGGGGTGCTTCACAATTTCTAGGAATAGTGGATTCAATCTCAGGTCTCAGATTATTGAAAAACTTAAAAGGATTTGGATCTCCTGGCATGGTAATATCAATGCCATTATGCAAAAACTTTATGCACTAATGGTGTGTAGAGGGTACAACTTGCATTACATGAATCCATGGTCTTCCAAGGAGACTTTTATAGGTCAAGGGGAGATCAAGAACTTGGAAAACCACATCCTTCACCATAATCCCAACTTTGATAGGTAATGTAAGTGAGCCTTTAGATGAGTGTTCCTCTTCATCATATGCCTTTATGGTAATCTTTTTCTTTGGATGAATTACACTTTTAGAGGACCATAGTTCTTTGAGAAATTTTAGGGTACAAATATTGAGGCCTACTCCTGCATCTATCAAAACTCGTTTGATCTTAACTTCACGGATAAATACTTCAGTGTGTAAAGGTTTGTTACATGGTTGTTTTAAGGATGAATCATCATTATTGGTGAAAGTGAGAGTGTTAGGGGAGATGATATGTCCCACCATAGCTTGAATTTGATCTACATGTAGGTTTTTAGGTATTGTAGTAGTAGAAAGCACTTTGTCTAAGATATCTTTATTCTTAAGGGATGTGTAATGCCTTGCCAGGGAACCCAAGAGAACTTAACCTAAACATGACACTAAGTTTATGGAATATTTTTTTAAAAATGTTTACAAACAATAATGATAACAATGTGGAAGCAACACAATGAAGTACATGACATACATTAAATACAACTCATACATAGATAAAATTTCTCGAGCGTTCCTTGACGCAGAATTACTTAAACAAATTAATCTACGATTAACAAATATAAAGAAATGACATAAAGGTTACATAATCTGAAACCAATAACATACATCTCATAATAAAAGATTTCATATACATCTGATACCATAAGGTATACTACCTAATCAACATCCACTGCACAAGTCACAGGGTATGTAATAATACATAATAAACAATACAATGCATCCTCCAAAGGATGATAATCAATATATACATATGGTACAATACACAACTAAAGCAACTGAACAAGTCTCCAACGACTAGGAAGATGAAACTGCAACAAGGAACATCCAATCATGAAGAAGAATCTGTTAGAATCTCAATGGTAATAAGAATCACTACCACCCAACCATGTGGAACCAAAGGTCCACTCCCACTATGTTGAGGAGATAGTAACAGGCCCATCACATGGGGTATACAACAAGAATACAACCAAGGTATACATGACCTCATACTCACATGGATAGGAAGTTCCTAGAAGCACTCTAAACCATAACAAGGAATACTAAACAACATCAGAGGTACTAACACACGTAGGATAACCTGAGTTGTATATAGGAAGGTGTCATCATGTACGTCTAACCCTCGAGTTAAGTCCTAGCAATCCCTTAATGGATTCCAACACCCAAGTGACCATACACGACATTAATGACCTCTCAAACTGACAAGGCCACTAACTATGCCCGAACCCGCACCTCGAAAGGGGGAAAGCATCATCTCATCCTCCATCTTAGCCTATACTAGTGCTCAAGCATGGGTGAGGCATTAATCTTATTAGTTTAATCTAGTGCATACTAATTAATTCATTATGTTATCACTTGTTACCAATACTTACAATAAGCAAATCCTAGCAGCCACTTGTGGCTTTGGTACTTATTGCAAGCCACCTCCTATCATACAACTAGGTCACCTACCCTAGGTTCACAAAAGAGCATCATCAAAATATATCATAAATCAAATCGCATCCTGCCCATTCAGGAGCACAAAGGTCTCAAATAACCATAAAATATCTACAGTATCCTCACAAGACCAAACAATACATCATAACTGAATTAGGTTAAGGTATAGAGAATCAGAACTATGACATCATCATAAAATATAAACTGACATCACAATACTAAATAGAAAGTACAATCTCAAAACCTCTTGACTTAGATCCTAAGGGTCATCTAGCCCAACAGATACCCGAAAGCATGATAACATAGGAGAACATTCACTTATATAAACACGCACCCAAAACACCTCATAGTACAATAATTTTGTATTCAGAATGCATTAAGTTTAAATACAATGTTAACAAAGGAATAAACAAATTTATAATTCCTAGTCATGCAAATTCATTTACTCACTAAAATTACTATCCAACAATAACTAAATATCCCATATTGATAAATGTTAACATTATCTCTAGATCTATTTATAAACTCCACATATAAATACATCTAGGGATTAATTACCAATTCTCAGTTATAATTATAAAGTTATTAAATTATAAACTTCCCAGGTGCAACATAAGCATCAATCTACATCGTCCAATAATAACTCTAATTAACTTAATTAGCACCATTGGATTTAACGATTAACATTAGTCCATTTCTAACAATGACAAAATAAACTTCCTCCCCTTGGTTTTTAAATTAACAATAATATCATTTTCCCTGAAAAAGAAATACACTTTCCCTATTGTTCCTATGCCTCAATTAACTTAATTTTAAATACTACTTTAAAAATTAATAATAAACCAATTTAACATTAATATAAACTAATTTAAAATTAATACAAACTAATTTAAATATTAATATAAACTAATTTAACATTAGTACAAACTAATTTGAATATTACTATAAACTAGTTTAAATATTAATATAAATTAATTAAGTATTAATATAAACTAATTACATAAAAATTAATTAACATTAAAAAAAATATTAAATAATAATTAAAAAACAGAATTTAAAAATAATTTTAAATAAACAATATTTAATGTTTTAATTAATTTTAAAACAAAACATTAAATTAAAAAACATGCCTTTGGGGGGGTCCCGTGGCCCCCACCCTCCTATTCTTTAACCCCCGCGGGGTTGTGCCGCATGGGCACTTTGGCCCCTGTGGTCCCCACTCACGTGGGTTCCACGGCCCGCAAGCCCATGGACTCCCGTGCGGTACCCGCACGGCAGGGTGGTGGGGGAAGGTGGTGGCCCCCACCCCCTCAAAAACCTTTTAAATATTTTTTTCTTTTTTAATGATTTTGTTTTTAAAAAAAACTTAAACAATACGAAACTAACAAAAGTTTCAACCATGACATTTTTATTTTTATTTTAATTTTATGATAATTTCCGAAAACAAATGTTAAAAACAAGCTTTCCTTTTTTTGTTTTATTCTCTATTTTAATTTGACTAGTGTAAATTATTTTTTTAACTCTGTATTTTTACAGAGAGCATATATTTTTTTCAAACAATAATTTTTCCAAGGCTATTAATTTCCAAAGCAATAATTTAATTTCCTCTATAGTTCTAACTATAGGGATTTTAATTTTTCCTGTTTAAGGGCTTTCCACAAGGTTTCTTCCAACGAAATTTTGACAGCATTTCCTTACTAAGTTGATATATGTTTTCCTTTAAAAAAATCAAGGATCTAGGTTTACAAAATTACACATTCCAACAATAATTTCAAACTAGAAACCCTTATACCCATTTACACCTAATGCTATAAAATGAAACCCTTTATGCCCACAAGCACAGATCTGACATGTAAGCTTGAATAAACATACTAAATTGATCTAAGAACATATTTTCCAAATGAAATCATTAAAACACATAATAAACAAGCAAGGAATGACCACACAAAGGATCCAATCTCTTTGGATACATGGAAGATGGGGATCCGAAGACTAGAATTGACATGAACAAGACCCTACCTGAATAACTGATGAGAGATACACAATGCAAAAATCCAAGCAAGAAGAGTTTCCAAATTATGCTCCAAAACAAAGAACACACCAAAGCTCTTCCAAAATACTCCCAAAAACCTGTTATGCTCAAATGAGAGAAGAATCCCCCTAAAGAGGAGCCATTTCCCCTAATCAAGCAAACCCAAATGACAACACACTTAGATGACTCCTAAAAGAACTCAACTCCAAAATTGAAAGAAAATAACAATTAATTAATTAGAATATCTTTTAATTCCACCACTCAACTTTGAATCCTACAATCTAGTTGAAAGCTTTGAGTTTGAAAATACTTTTTCAACCAAATCATGCACATGTAATTAATAAAATATTAAATTAAATAACTTAAATATTTAAATCACAATTATCCATGCAACTCAATATTTAATTATTTAACTAAGCATAATAGCATATTTACTCTAATTTTCAATTAAATATTCAATTAAATAGTAATATTCATTAATTGCACTTTAATTAACCTTTCAATTAAACATAGGTATTTAATTTAATTTTCAATTAATTAAATACCCTATATTTAATAAATAATTGCAATAATATTCAATTAAATAAATAACATGATATAACACCCACATAATCACATATAGCACCTGAAAATGAAAACAAGCAAAAATCAAACATGCACTAGGAAAGGGATACATGAATTCCTATCAACTATACAAATTCGGTAAGGTAGCCCGACGGGTACTTGTCCACTAATTAGGACAATAAGGTTTAGGATAGGATTTGGACCTGAAAACTATCTCCCCTTTCTTACCATTGAGATTATTGTGATAGGGCACGCTCACTCCTGCCAATTTAGGGAAGACGTAGCCTGGTACTTGCAAACCTATCATCACAAAGATGAACATACATGCATATATCATATAGCAAACAATGGTTGAGACTAGGTTATCGTGTGGATCTCGCCGAAGCAAGTAACTATGACTCTGTCCCATACCATACCAAGCACATCAAATAGTAATGAAAACATACAATTATCAATGTGCATATAAATCTAAGGTCAGTATTGTCAGAAAACCATAACCGAAATGAAATCCTAACATATACATAAGCATCATTAAATAAACATAAATCACATATACACAAAAGATATAACCTGATAATAATGGATCAATAACACACCGAAATGTAATACATAAATATCATCTAAACGATTTGAATAAATCCACACATACGTCAAAAATGCCTAAAAGAGTTTGGCATCCACAAACTGAAAATCAAACTCAGAGGTGGGTATTACAGGATGGGTGTAGAAGCTTGAGTATATAGATTTGTGCAATTATTTTACCTAAATTCTTTATAAGGTTGTTAAGAAAATTTGATGCAATAGGTTTAGGATTAGGACCTTTAAGGGTAATTGTGCCTCTACGTGTGGTAACATTGCAACCAGTTTCTTTTTCTTTTATAATGAAAGTTTTCACATGATTATCAGACTCATTGATGCTATTTATTATTGAAGACAATTATTCAATTGTGTATTGTCATTGATGTTACACATGTATATACACTTATGTAGTGATGTTACACAAATGTCTACATTTAGACCGAGCACAGTTAGAGAATAGAATGAGTTATTTAGTGTTGACCGATTCACTCGGGCATTTCAGTCTTGGTTGGGCATTCAGTGGCAGATGACTAACAATGATTTATATTCTATATTTTATTGGTTATATGAGGCTGAATGAATTGTGATTTATTATTTAGAAGTGTATTCAAGCCGACTTGATAGAGCTTACCATATAAATGAAAGGTCAAGTTTGGATTGAATGAGTCAAAAGAGAAGTGTAAGTGAAAGTAAAAAGAGTAAAAAGCAAAAGTGTGGAATTATGTGATATGAAGAGTGAAGGCGAAATCAGATAGGATTCTGATTGAGTACAGATCACTCGGAGCTGCAATAGAACATATGATCAGCAAGGATCCATTCATAATTAGAACATAGATCTAAATCAGAAAATATAGTTGCTTACACAAACAGGTTAATTCATTGTTACTTTCTAACAATTGTAGCAGTGATCTAAAATCTCTTATCAAAGTAGTCTTAACATTCATTTTTTAAAGCCTCTCACAAGGGAGTATTTCTATGTTGAAGTGTTAAAGACCTCTAACAAGGCCACTCCTCACAGGGTGATTAAATCCTTTAACAAGGTCACACCTAACAGTGTGTTATTGTAACCTTTAACAGGGTTGGCTCCTAATAGGTCACTTCAGAAGAGTGAAAAATAGTAACTAGTTACATTGGTGGTTTTTCCCATATTGGGTTTCCACATTAAATCTTGGAGTCACCTGTGTATATGTTTTTTTTTTTTTGTGTTTTACGTTTCTGCACTTAATCTCTAAAGTATAATTGCATTGGATATTATAAATATTGCTTTGACACCCAAGCTACAGAAGAATATCTTAATTAACTGAGTAATAGTGTTAAATTATTTAAGACATCTAAGGGACAAAGGATTTGTTTTGGAGTAACTGATTCACCCCTTCCCTCTCAGTTACTTATCTCATTTCCAAAAATTGGTATCAGAGCTTCAAGTGCTTTCAGAAAAGGTTTCAAGGACTAAGCTCAAGATCAGAGATGTCTTATAGAAGAGAGATTCCTAAGCTAAACAAAGACAATTTCCTAGCATGGCAGGAGCTAATGAAGATACATCTATCTACTATCAGAGATGTTGGTTTGCAATTTTTAGAGAGAAAATATGTGGAACCAACAGGGACTATGACTGTGGAACAAATGATGGAACGAAAGCTTCATAACATAATGAGGATTGGCATAGCTTCTTCACTCAGCAACTCAGAATTTGATGAAGTCAAGGACTGCCCTATAGCCTATGATATGTGGAATAAATTAAAGGAAATTCATGGAGGAGATGCAAATGTAAAGAGAGCCAAAGAAAAAAGTCTAAGAGGACAATTTGAGCAGATGAAAATGACAGAAGGAGAAGACATTACAAGATATAGTGATAGAATCAAGAAGATTGTGAGTGCCATCAGAGCTAGAGGTGGAATAATTGAAGATACAACAGTGGTCAGAAAGGTACTAAGAACTTTACTTCCTATCTATGCTATTAGATTCTTAGCCATTCAAGAGATGAGGTGCAATAAAGATATAACTCTAGGTAAATTAGTGGGAAGGCTTACAACTTTTGAGCTGGACAACTTTGACAATTATTCTCCTAGCTCTAGCAATCTTGAGTCTACATTCAAAGTGAAATTGAACCTTGGTAAGAAGGATAGATACTCAAAAGGGAAGTAGATTGAAAGTGACACTAATGATGAATCTGAAGATGAAGATCTTGACATCATTGAAACATTACTTGCAAGAAGAGCTGCAAAAGGAAAATACAGAGGAAAGATACCATTGATTTGTTTTTCATGCAATGAGGTTGGTCACATTGCTGCGAAGTGTCTGAACAAAGAAGAAAAAGATGAGAAAAATTTCAACAAATTCAAAGGAAAGAAATATTTCAAGAACTACAAAAGATACAAGGATAAAGGTGAGAAGTATTGTTATATTTCTAAAGATTCTGACAGTAATGAAGAAGAAGAAATGGTTTATATTGCTATTAAGGATGAGTCAGATGAAAAGACAACACTTTTTTCACACATTAATAAAAATGGCACATGGATAATTGATAGTGGTTGTTCTCATCACATGAATGGTGATAAGACAAAGTTTGAACATCTTGAACACTATGATGGTGGGAGTGTCAGTTTTGGGAATGATGAACCTTGTCATGTAAGAGGAAAAGGTTGCATTGTTTTGACAGAAGGAATCAAATGTGATAATGCTTATTGGGTTGAAGGATTGAGGAGAAATCTACTTAGTTTAGCATAGCTGAACAACGTTGGCTTCAAGGTAGAATTCATGAATGGTATGGCCAAGCTCCTGGATGGTAAAGGGAACCTAGTCAGAACTGGAAGACAAACAAAAGGTAATCTATTCTATCTTGATCTCACTGAAGGTTCATGTTTTATTACACAAGTAGAAGAAAGATGGTTATGGCATAAAAGGTTGTGTCATGTAAACTTTGATAATCTGGTAAACATAAGAAAGAAAAAGAGAGTCAGAGGTATTCCTATTTTGAAGAAACCCAAGTTGCAAACTGTGCAACCCGAGCTGCTGGTAGAAGAGACTTGTAAAGAATAAAATGATGATGATGTTGATCTCCTAGATAGAGTTTTCAAAATAGATGTTCATATGTAAAAGAGACCAATGCCATAATTTAACCCCCTACATTTAATTGTATTTGTTTGTTTGATAATGGATATTGAAATTGGAAGCAAAGATTAATGGAGTAAAGTACCAACCTCACATCATAGAAGGTCTAAAAATGCAATTTTATGAATCCTATGTTGAGTTTCTAGAAAATTAGAGACCAAATCTGGAATGGAAACATAGAGATGAACAAAACCCAGAAATCTTTTTTCCATTCTGAGACAGTTCTGATTTGTACCCTCAAGTCAATGTCAGCATTTGCCAAAAATTTTGATTGCGCCCTAGGTCACAATCGACCTAAAAAATCTCAGATCAAAATTATTTTTTGGATCCTGAAAGTTTGCTGAAAAGGGTATCTAGATCTGCACTTTGTTCCACTATTCCCAAACCTATAACACCTGAAACAACGCCTGCAAATATATGAAAAAGAGAGGTTTTGGGGTGGCTATATAGGGTTTTTCCTTAGTCAAACCCCCATTTTGGTGATCTCCACCTCCACGAATAGCCGAATATAGTAGAATGTATGTGTGTTTGTTTCCCTTGTGAAGAG
The DNA here is from genome assembly GCA_018584345.1 of Thuja plicata. NCBI lineage: Eukaryota > Viridiplantae > Streptophyta > Pinopsida > Cupressales > Cupressaceae > Thuja > Thuja plicata. The sequence continues at coordinate 1,742,775 of MU225134.1, forward strand.
CTTTGAATGTGTAATGTCAAGATCTAATCCTCTAGATTAAAAACCCTAACATGAATTGAAAATGAGAAAGAAATGCATAGGTTTGAATGTGATAAAGAAAACATACCAAGCCCCCAAGGATAAATTATTCCTACCAAACTCACAATCCATAATTGTTACCCCATGATAATATCCTTTGAATTCTTGAAGATTGAAAATGGTGGATCCAAGAAGAAGGAAAGAAGGAAGATGTCACCATTGCTCCAAAGAAGATCTACAATGGCTTGTCAACAAAAGTTCTTGAATGTCTTAATGCATCATCATTTCTTTTCCTTCTATATAATCCTCTTTCTTCCTTTTCTCATCATCATGTCAAAATCATAATTGCATCATATCATCTTACGATTCTTTCTCATGTCCAAATGAAGGCAAAAGAGAGTGTTTATATAGAGATCTCAATATAGACCTCCTAGGGAAATGCAAGGGACCCAAATTCAAATTTCACCTTGAATTATGGTCCAATTACAATCACCAACCAAGGATTGGATGTACTAATCTGAATATCAGGGAAAACACTTCCGTATCCTAACCTGGGGACCTATTTTAAGTTTTAGAACCCTGATAGGCTCCAGATTTGAAAGCGGGGACCATCACCTGATAGGGGTCAAGGTCAACCTTGACCTTGACCTAGGTCAAGGAAGACCTCAACCTTAACCTAGGTCAAGTTCAACCTCAACCTTGACCTAGGTTAGGGTCAACCTCAACCTTGAACTAAGGTTTCAGGCTAGTCACCTTGGGAAATTTGTAGGATTCCTAGGTCAACCAGGGACCCAGGGAGGTGAGAAAACACACCAGGATGTTAGATAGAGGCACAAAGGCCAAAGAGTAAGTGTGATGAAGATTTAGGAGAGCCAATACATAGGTTCTACCCAAGAAGATGGAATCATAGAAAGGGAGATTAAGGAGGTCCCAAAGGACCCTAACCCTAATTTCACCTAGAAATGCAGAATCAAGTGCATGTGCATCCTAAATGCAAATCTAATATGAAAATGTACTAAATGAGGGTGCTAAACCTACAAAAATGGAAGTGCTTCCATTTTAAGACAATAAATTTAGCCCCCACTTTAGCTTAGGTATGACACTACGTGAATATGCAAGCTAAAGTAAGAAAACATTGTAAAGTAAAAAGGATATAGCCAAGTCCTCAATGTGGAGATTCTGCAAGAAATCGTTAGTATTCACAACCTATAACACAATTTTAATTAAAATTCATAGAGAAAATAAGTCTTACTAAGATGGTTTTGAGAAATGCATAGAGCCCCTTATGCCCCCCTATTTTGGCTTACTAATTCTGAAAAGGTGAAACGGGGTGATAAAGTTAGATCTATACATTGGCTATGCAATTTGTTGAAAGGTTCTTTCCTAAAAAATTTAGAAGGATTAAAAATATTCCTAAACTAATTTAAGAGGTTATGTATCTAAATCACAATTCCAACACCACTGACGACGCTAAAAATGGAGCTACCAAACTCAAGTTATGATGAAAAGAGTGAATGCCTCTCTAGATGCATGTAAAAGGAAATTCGAATTTGACCTAAGTAAATTTAAATGAAACCCTAAGGAAAACCTAATAAAACCCTAATTTGAATCTATAAATAAGATGAAGAGCACTTACCTTCTCATTCTTACCATTTGCAGAGCTTGGAATTGAGGAGCAAGATGCCAAAGAAAGAGGAACTTCGAGCGAGTCGCATGGAGGTCCTGAGAGAGTTCCTAGCCAACTGACAATCACTTCCTGAGGTAGGTGCCTTTTTTTGATGTTTTAATTGAGGAATCCTTGTTTTTATAGGGAAGGTCAACCCTGACCCAATTATTTCAACCCTGACTTTGGCAGGTAAACCATAATTAGGAAGGTCCAGTCCTTTCTGGGGATAATGTCGACCCTGACCCAAAAAGGTCAACCCTAACCCAGAAAGGTCAACCTTGACCCAAAAATGTCAACCTTGACCCAAAAAGGTTGACCTTGACTAGGTCAAGTGAGAATTGTAGTTATTTGATGATAGATAACTAATATGACGTTGTTTGTGCTAACACGATCTTGTCCATCTCCGAGAGCATCCCTTTGGAGGGGTTCTATTGGCTTTCAAAGAGAACTTGTCTGAGATACAAAAAGAGGATATAAATTTATTGAGAGATGTGGGATTGTACTGGGAAGAAATCCTACCATAGATGAGGTTCCATCAGTCCATGATATCAGCCATGATAGAGAGATGGGATGAGGACACTTGTTCCTTCCATCTTTCATTAGCAGAGATCACGATCACATTGGAGGATGTGTATAGGATCCTATGACTTCCAGTCTAAGGTGAGCCTGTTAGACTGAGAGTACAGTGGGGTCCTCCTGAGGTGTTTTTAGATGGAGAGCATTGTTTGGGACAAGTACCATAGATGAGGACCCAATCAGATTAGATCACTCTATCAGCCATACTAGCAGGTTCAACACCCTTGGTACAGAGAGTGATGCTATGTATACTCTCTTTGGTTGTAATACCCAATACAAAGGGTATAGTTTTCTTAGCACCATTCACCGATCTCATGCATAGGATGGAGAGTGATAGGATTATTTTCTCATGGGGGCGCAGCATGTTAGCCCATCTTTACCATGAGTTGAGTCATCTAGTGAGTTTTCAGCAAGAGAGTCTTACGGTATGCACCTTGTTATAGGTTTGGATGTTTGAGAATTATGCATGTACTCAACCACAGGGTATTCTAGTGATGGTAGATGTGAGCACACTGAGAGAATTTGCATATCCACTAGAAGATGTCTGGCAGTACAGAGATATCCTCTTTTGGAGGGTACACTTTGACTGTATACTAGGTGTGGATGTGATATGGAGACCATACTATCAGATGATAGGATGGCTAGATACTCGACACCAGTTGAGACACTCCCAGTAGTGCAAGTTGCTAGAGGGTTCTACCAGTCATGTGGTGATGCCATATTATTATGATAGAGTTATGAGGTAGTTTGGTTTGACATAGGGAGTCCCCTAGATAGTACCTTGGTATGGATATCTGACGAGATATTACCAGAGACTTGGTGCCATACGCAAACCTATAGTAGCAGATATTGTAGATAGCGATATAGATGTAAAGGAGGATATAGAGGTGGACCCTATTGTATCCCACCTAGGGGTGAGCAGAGATTATATCAGATACTATAGTCTACAGGGGACCCATACCATCTTCCCTGATGACTACCCTATAGGTGATCCGGGTCTTTCAGAGAGGATGCACCGAGGTGGTGACACACCAGAAGAGAAGGAGGAGAATCATGAGGAGGGTTCCATTCCTGAGGGAGATCCCATGGAGGAGGATAGAGAAGAGGAGAGAATAGAAGAGAGAGTAGATGAGGGAGCATATGAGGGATCCGAGGATATGTCCCTAGGTGGTAGTACAGATGCAGATGATCAGGTGATCCATGTTGTACCATTGAGATCACGATGACCTCCCTATGCACATATAGAGACACCACCACCTAGACCTAGGCATAGTGAGCGAGGAGAGGGTAGTCACTCCATGTCCCCACCATCTATATCCTTTGGTGATACTCAAGAGGGAGATCCAAGTATGATTTATGTACTTGATTTAAATTATTTTAAGTAAAAGTTTTTCTAGAAGTACTAAAAGATAGATATGTTTGAATTCTATAGCTAGCGTAATAGAGTGGAGGAGCTTTGTATCCAAGATTCTGAAGGATACCTATTTATCCTACCGACTACCATCTATTAAGCGAGAGTCCCTTATTGGACAGAGAGATCCTGGCTGACATGCAGATATTTTTGCATGTGTCCACCGAGAGCTGAGGTTATGCAAAGAAAGGGAAGAGAGATTGATGGCTAACCTACAAAGAGCTTAGGAGTGCAACTACGAGATGATAATATCGAGGAGTTGCACATGGATTACCATACCAAGATCTTCAGCATCACACCACAAAGAAGAAAGAGCTGGGATCCACCAACCCCCAGAGCATAGAGATAGAGATTGATACCCATGGCATATGTGCCATATATGTACCAAACTCTTGGATATTTATATATGAAAATTTTTCTTGTCCAGTTAGTTCTATGATTGATTACTTGTTCTTTTCATCAATAAATAAAAATTTAACATAAAGAAAGAAATAAAATTAAGGTATGAATGTATTCAAATCATATAACCTACAAAATAGACATAACCATTCTATAGGGAATACATAAATACATGAAGGAAAGTTGATGTATTAGGGATAATAACATTTTAGATGCATAATATTAATAGGTTCCTTAAGGGGAACACCATTCATATCAACAATCTTATAAGCACCTGAAGTAAAATCCTCAATAACCAAAAAAGGTCCAAGCCAATTAGGGCTAAATTTCCCTTTTTCACTAGCTAAAGCATTCACATTACTTTGATTTTTATATAAGACTAAATCACCTACCAAAAATGATTGTTCAATCACTTTATGATTGTACTATTTTTGAAGTGATTTATGATAAGCCTTAATATGCTCCAAAGCATTTATTCATTGTTCATCCAACATCTCTAATTCTTGTAATCGTTGTTCTCGAAAGGTATCTTTAGCAATTATCCCATGGAATGAAACATGTAAAGAAGGTATTTCTAATTCTAATGGCATAATAGCATCAGTACCACAAACAAGATTATAAGGAGAAGTGCCCGTGGCAGTGCAGACACTAGTCCTATAAGCCCATAAAGCATAAGTAAGTTGAGTATGCCAATCTTTTGCATGTTTATTGATTATTTTCCTTAGGATTTGTTCAATAACTTTGTTTGATGCTTCAACTTGACCATTAGATTGAGGATAGTAGGGAGTAGAAACTCTATGTTTAATACGATATTTCTCCAAGAATTTTGTGACTTCTTTATTTTTGAAAGAAGTACCATTATTCAAAAATATCATTGAAGGAATACCAAATCATGCTATTATATTATTAAGAATAAAATCACAAATAACATCCACAGTAGTAGAGCGGAGAGGAATAGCCTCTACCCACTTTGTAAAGTAATCTTTAGCTGTGATAATGTACGTATGTCCTTGGGAAGAAGCTGGCAAAATTTTTCCAATAAGGTCAAATCCCCAAATGCTAAAAGGCCACAGAGCAACTTGATTACGAAGCTCACGAGTAGGAGCATGAATTAAATTACCATGTTGCTAGCACTGAGGACACTTCTTAACAAATGTAATTGAATCTTATTCCATTGTTTGCCAATAATATCTCATTCTAAGAAGTTTATAAACTAAAGATTTGTGACCAAAATGTCCTCCACAAGAACCAGAATGAGCTTCTGCTAAAGCTATCAGGACTTTAGTTCTACCAAGACATCTTAATAGAAAACCATTATAAGAATGTTTGTAAAGAGTATCGCCCAAAATGATATAGCATGTTGCAAGCTTCCTAATACAGTTACACAAGTTCCTTGTTGTCGATTCAAGAAATGTATTGTCTTTCAAAAAGTGAAAGATATGCGAATACCATTCATCCAAATGGAAGTTACAACAATCAGCATTACCCTTATTAGAAATTGCAGTTTGTTTAGGAGTGTGTATAGTAAATTGAAATTATTCAGTATTATTCTCAAGACACACCAAGGAAGTTGCACTTTCCATGGCGTCTGCGTGTCGATTATCTTTCCTAGGTAAAGTCTGAATCATATAAGAAGAAAATTGTGAAAGGATATCAAGAGCCAATTCTTTATATTATTATATTTTATCATTCTTAGTCTGATAACCCACTTTTATTTGTTCAACAATCAATTGTGAATCCCTGTATATTTCCAAGTTTTTAATGTGAAGGGATGAAGTTGCTCGTAAGCCAGTTATAAGAGCTTCATATTCCGTAATATTATTAGTACAAGGAAAGGTCAATTTATATGACATAGGGATTGGTTTCTTTGTAAGAGGGACCAAGATGATTCCTACATCAGAACTTGTCTTACATCTAGAACCATCAAAATATAATTCCCAAACATCTTCTTGTTTAATAGCTAAAATATTCTCATCGGGGAATTCTATTGAGGCAATGTTCATATGAGAATGAGGACAAGGAGCTTCAGCTAGATAATTAGTTAAATCTTTTCCTTTAATTAACTTTTGAAGAATGAAATTCAGATCGAATTCAGTAAGTAACATCACCCATTTAGCTAGACGACCAGACAGATCAGTTTTTAAGAAAGGTGTTTGAGAGGATCAAATTTTACAATCACATTAACCTCAACATTCAATAGATAATGCCTGAGTTTTTGAAAAGCATAAACTAAAGCCAAGAAATGTCTTTCTAAATCAATATATCTTGTTTCATATTCTAGTAAAGTCCGACTGATGTAGTATACCGGTCTTTCCTTTCCTTCACTATCATGTTGAGCCAATAATGCACTCACAGCATGGGAAGTGGCAGAAGTATACAGATAGAAGGGTTTATTGAATTGAGAAGGTTGTAAAATAGGAGGATTAGAAAGATACTCCTTAAATTTCTCAAATGATTTTTTACATTCCTGGTTCCCAGAAGAATTGGTATCTTTTCTTTCTAAGCAAGGAAGTGAAAGGAACAATTTTATCAGCTAAGTTAGAAACAAAGCGACAAATAGATTGAATTTTTCCTTGTAAACTACGTAATTGAGAAATATTCTTAGGAGGAGGTATGTTCATGATAGCATCAGTCTTTTCATTATCCACTTTTATGCCTCGCTTAGAGATTATAAATCCTAATAATTCACCAGAATCAACTCCAAAAGCACATTTCTTAGGATTTAATCGCATATTATAACTCCTAATCCTTTCAAATATTTGTCTTAAAATGAACACATGGTCATTTCTTTGTATAGATTTTGCCAAGATGTCATCTTCATAATCTTCTATAATCTTATGGATGTAATCATGGAAAATCAAGGTCATAGCATGTTGATAGGTTGCTCCTGCATTTCTTAATCCAAAAGGCATTATGACCCAATAGAATGTTCCCCAAGGTGTTATAAATGTGGTTTTAAGTTCATCTTCAATAGGAATAAATATTTGATTATAACCTAAAAACCCATCCATAAAAGACAAGAAATCATGACCCACTATCGAATCCATAATCATATCAATATTGGGCAGGGGAAAATCATCTTTTAAGAATGCTTTATTCAAATGTCAAAAATCAGTGTACATCCTTATCTTATTCTCTCCTTTAGAAACAACCACAATATTGGAAATCCATTCAGAATAATCAATAAAATGGATGAACCCAACACCTAATAACTTTTCAATTTTAGTTGTAACCAACAAAGCAATGCCCAGATTCATCTTTCAAATTTTTTGTTTCACAGGTTTGACATTAGGTTTAAGAACAATATTGTGAGAAACAATCTTAGGATCAATACCTAGCATATCTGAATATGTCCAAGCAAATATATCCTTATATTCAAGAAAAAAGGAAACCAATTGATCATGTTCATCTTGATTCAAACATTTTCCCACTTTAATTATTTTTTCAGATTCATTCTCATCCATTTGAACTTCTGTAGTCTCAGTTATTAATAAATTACTTTTTATGGGAGAGTCCATTGGTAAAAGAGAGCTATCTTTTTCATCACGTTCTCCAAAATAGGCTTCATTATTCAAACAATAAGGCTTTCTTCTTTTATGATCAAACGAAGGTAAATCTTGATAAGCTCCTAAAAAATCAGCTAGGGCTTCATCCTCAGGAAAATAATCCAAACTAGGTTTTTGATCCATGTCAAGGAGAAGCGAATTAACCAATTTTAAGTGTCCACCACAGATATGATTAACATTAAGAGGAAAAGGTGATGGTTGTTTATAGGTCACTTGTATACCTTGCTCATATTTTCCACATCCTTTCCCATTGAATTCAGATTTCCTAAGTAAATGATAACCATATCCATATCTGTCAACCATATCAGATTGAGTTAAAGGAGCGGCATATGTCACAATTTCATAAAAATCTGGTTTTATTGTCTCAATTTTTTCTTTAAGGGAAGCAACAACAAAGTTACTTTTTAATTCCCCAGAAAGTGGAGAAGGAGTGAAGACTTGTTTTTCAAACCCATTTTGTTCCTTCATGAACTCTAAATTAGAAAATTTGTATTCTCCCATAAAAGAAGGATTAAAATCTAATGCTCCCCAATCATCTTCAATTAAAGAAGAGGATGTAACTTCAACTTGTTTAACTTTAGGAGGTTTCTCAGGTTCCTTACTTGGTTGTATGCGTTCAGAGATATTAGCATATTCTGCATTCAAGCAAGGATTTGGTGCATCATCTGCATGTAATGTATACATCAGATTATTATAAATGAACCTAACCTTACGATGTAGAGTAGAAGGAATAACATGCATAGTATGTAACCAAGGTCTTCCTAAAAAAAGGTTATAATTGAGAGGTCCAGGCATGACATGAACAGGTGTGTGAAGAAGGACTGGACCAACCTTCATAGGTAGCGTAATAATGCCCAAAGTTTTCTTTGCAGTGTTATCAAATCCATGAATAGGGATATTATCCAGTTGAATGGTTGTAAGATCGGCTTTAATAACCTTGAGAATATCCATGCTACAAACATTAAGCCCAGATCCATTGTCAATTAATGTTCTACGAATGATACTCTAATTAATAGAAATAGCAACCATAAGAGCATCATATTGATTCTACACCTCAATAGAAGGTGAATCATCATTAGTGAACACAATAGGAGGTACATAAGGCATAGTATGTATGCACTCCAAGAATGAATTAATGTTCTATTGATTAGGAGGTGGAGCTGGAAGAGTAGATAAAGATTTTTGTAATGCCTCATGATATGTAGGAGAATTTTGAAGAAATTCTCATAAAGATATCTTGGCTGGAGTAGCACATAATTTCTCAACTAAGTCATACTCCTTAAAGGAAGAAGGTAACCTAGGAGCTTGAGGAAGCACAGGTTGAGAAGGAGGTAAAGAGGATGGAACAATAGGTTGAGGATTATTCCGTGTACGATAAGTATGGGAAACAAAATTTGTGTTATCAAATAAATCCAAAGGATCTTTAGGTTTACCCATAATAGTCATTCAAGGACATCCTTTTACCACCATCAAAGGTTTAGGGAATAACATTCTAGGTTCCTCAATGTTTCAAATACAGGAGTATCAAGGTAACCATGCACACACCCTATGGTAGAAGTAAATTGGAGAAGTTGTGGAGGAGGATGAAGTAGGAATAGGATCCATGGAGATCTCATTCAAACCATTTTCATTCTCACTTCCATGTACCTCATTAAGGGATCTATTCTCTTGTACAATAAAATCTTCATCAAAGTATTCAAAACAAGAGTCATACATATTGAACACACAATAAAATAAAAAGCATGTAAATGTTTTTGTGTTTTAAAGAAATTATATATATATATTATGTATTTTTGGGATATAAATGCAAGAGCATAAAAGAAAACCTACTTTTATATGCATACAAGATCTTAATATGAAATGTAAATCTAACACCAAAGAGAAAGAGTTGACTATCGCGGGTTCACCAAAATGTAAAGAATAAAATGATGACGATGTTGATCTTCTAGATAGAGTTTGCAAAATAGGTGTTCATATGTAAAAGAGACCAATGCCATAATTTAACCCCTTACATTTAATTGTATTTTTTTGTTTGATAATGGATATTGAAATTGGAAGCAAAGATTAATGGAGTAAAATACCAACCTCACATCATAGAAGATCTGAAAATTTCATTTCTAAAGCATGTGTTGAGTTTCTGGAAAATATAAGACTGAATCTGGAATGGAAACCCAGAGATGAACAAAACCCAGAAATCTTTCTCTATTCTGAGACAGTTCTAATTTGTACCCTCAAGTCAATGTCACCATTTGCCAAAAATTCTGATTGCACCCTAGGTCACAATCGACCTAAAAAGTCTCGGATCAAAACTCTATTTTTGGGTCTTGGAAGTTTGTTGAAAAGGGTATCCAGATCTGCACTCTGTTCCACTGTTCCTGAACCTAAAACACCCAAAACAACACCTGCAAATATCTAAAAAAGAGAGGTTTTGGGGTGGCTATTTAGGGTTTTTCCTTAGTCAAACCCCCATTTTGGTGATCTCCACCTCCATGAATAGCCGAATATAGTAGAATGCATGTGTGTGTGTTTCCCTTGGGAAGAGCTTTGAATGTGTAATGTCAAGATCTAATCCTCTAGATTAAAAACCCTAACATGAATTGAAAATGAGAAATCAATGCATAGATTTGATTGTGATAAAGAAAGCATACCAAGCCCCCAAGGATAAAGTATTCCTACCAAACTCAAAATCTATAATTTCTACCCCGTGATAATATCCTTTGAATGCTTGAAGGTTGAAAATGGTGGATCCAAAAGGAAAGAAGGAAGATGTCTCTCTTTCTCCAAAGAAGATCCACAATGGCTTGTCTACAAAAGTTCTTGAAAGTCTTATTGCATCATCATTTCTTATCCTTCTATATCATCCTCTTTCTTCCTTTCCTCATCATCATGTCAAAATCATAATTTCATCATATGATCTTACGATTCTTTCTTGTGTCCAAATGAAGGCAAAAGAGAGTGTTTATATAGAGATCTCAATATAGAACTCCTAGGGCAATGCAAGGGACCCAAATTCAAATTTCACCTTGAATTATGGTCCAATTACAATCACCAAACAAGGAAGGGATGTATTAATCCAAATATCGGGGAAAACACTTCCGCATCTGGACCCAGGACCTATTTTAAGTTTTAGAACCCCGATAGGCTCCAGATTTGAAAGTGGGGACCATCACCTGACAGGGGTCAAGGTCGACCTCAAACTTGACCTAGGTCAAGGATGGCCTCATCCTTGACCTAGGTCAAGGTTGACCCCAACCCTGACCTAGGTTAGGGTTGACCTCAACCCTGAACTAAGGTTTCAAGATGGTCACCTTAGGAAATCTGTAGGATTCCTAGGTCAACCGGGGACCCAGGGAGGTAAGAAAACACACCAGGATGTTAGATAGAGGCATAAAGGCCAAAGAGTAAGTGTGATGAATATTTAGGAGAGCCAATACATAGGTTCTACCCAAGAATATGGAATCATAGAAAGGGAGATTAAGGAGGTCCCAAAGGACCCTAACCCTAATTTCACCTAGAAATGCAGAATCTAGTGCATGTGCATCCTAAAAGTAAATATAATATGGAAATGTACTAAATGAGGGTGCTAAACCTACCAAAATGGAAGTGCTTCCATTTTAAGACTATACAAGACCAATTCATAGACAGAGGGAACTGAGTCACAAGAAAAGGGAACCAAGTCACAGACAGAGGAACCCGAGTCACAGACAGAGGGAACCAAGTCACAGACAGTGGAACCCGAGCATCAGAGAGAGGAACAGGAAAGAATGTTTGAAAATGACAGACCTAGTGGATCAAGTCCAGAATCTATACTAAAGGATCCAATACTTTTAAAATATGTTAAAAGGCATCATGCACCTAAGCAGATAATTGGAGATCAAACAGAAGGTGTAATGACAAGGAACACACTCAAAGGTACATGCTTACTAAGTGAATTTGAACCTAGAACTATTAAATATGCATTAAATGATGAAATTTGGATAGAAGCAATGAAAGAATAAATTGAGCAAATTGAGAAGAAAAAAACTTGGACTCTTGTTCCTAGGCCAAAGGACAAGAATGTGATTGGAACCAAGTGGGTTTTTAGAAATAAGATGAATGAAAATGGTAAAGTTTCTAGAAATAAGGCCAGACTAGTTTGTAAAGGATATGCTCAAGAAGAGGGTATTGACTATGGAGAAACTTTTTCTCCAGTTGCAAGACTTGAAGGAGTCAGAACTCTTCTGGAATATGTTGCACATAAAGGATACAAAGCATATCAAATGGATGTGAAATTTGTATTTTTCAATGGAATCCTAGAAGAAGAAGTCTACATTGAACAACCTAAAGGATTTGTTGATCCTAGAAAAAGGAATATGGTTTTCAAGCTGTACAAAGCATTGTATGGACTGAAGAAAGCACCCAGAACCTAGTATGAAATACTGCATAGCTATCTAGTAAGTATTGGATTTTAGAGAACCAAAGATAACAATAGCTTGTACATCAAAGAAGGACCATAGAACAAAATACTGTTAGTAGAGATATTTTTTGATGACATATTATTCACTGGCTATGTTGACCTATGCAAAGCATTCTTTGTAGCTATGAGTAAAGAATTTGAGATGTCTATGTTTGATGAGATCAAATTCTTTGTTGGATTACAAGTACATCAAATGAAGGAAGGTATCTACTTTACTCAATCAAAATATATCAAGGAGATACTTAAGAAATTTGGTATGGAATATTCCAAACCTGTTGGAACACCCATGTGCACTGGACAAAAATTGTCTAAAGATGATGATTTAAAGGAGGTAGATCAGACCAACTATAGATCCATGATTGGAGAATTGCAATATGTTGTTCACACCAAACCTGATATTGCATTGCCAGTTGGTATTGTTGCAATATTTTTAGCTAATCCAAGAGATAATCACCTAATGGCAATCAAAAGAATTCTGAGATATCTGAAGGGTACTGAAGACTATGGTTTATGGTATAAGAAAGGTGGAAACTTTGATTTAAAGGCATTTACTTATTCTTATTGGGATAAAATTGTCGATGACAGGAAAAGCACCAGTGGTGGAGCTTTATTTCTTGGAAAGAGGTTAGTGTTTTGGACTAGCAAGAAATAGAATTGTATCTCTTAGTCTACAGCAGAGACAGAATATGTTGCTGCAGTAGTGAACTATTCAAACATCATATGAATCAAGTTGTTGTTGTTAGGAATGAAGGAAGAAGTAAAAGAATTAGTTATTATCTACTGTGATGACACCAGTGCCATTAACATTTTAAAGAATCCTGTGATGCACACCAAAACCAAGCATATAGCAATAAAGTATCATTTTTTGAGGGAATTGGTACAGAATAAAGAAGTAAGGTTGGAATATGTCAATTCCAAAGAACAAGTTGCAGACATATCCACTAAACCTTTACCTAAGGATTCATTCTTGTATTTTAGACGAAAGCTAGGGGTGATTCCCCTAACTGAAGCTCACTAAAATATAGTTTAGTGATGCATCAACCTGAGCGATATTGAAGATCTATCAGTTGATGCAGGTACATTAGAGCACCTTGTAGATGAATTTGTACATTCAGGTACATTACAATTACAAATTAAGTTAAATAGTAATGACTATTGGTATTTGTGGAGATTGTGTCTTTGGCATCTTTTATCAAAGAGGGAGAGTTTTCTATAATACATTTTCTATAATACATAAGAATAAGATAAAAGAGGGAGAGTTTTTCTATAATACAGTAAGAGGGAGATTTTGATGTCAGAGGGAGTTTTTGGATGAGAAACAGAATGAAGCTAAAGACATTAATAAAAAATTTATGTTTCTCTACAATTATTTTTATTAAGACATGTTGTGTTGTCATCAATGCCAAAGAGGGAGATTATTGAAGACAATTATTCAATTGTGTATTGTCATTGATGTTACACATGTATATACACTTATGTAGTGATGTTACACAAATGTCTACACTTAGACCGAGCACAGTTGGTGAATAGATTGAACTTGAATTTTTTTATAGTCTTTATCATTTTTTATCTTGATAGTGCCATCATTGATGAGAGTTTTTTCAATTTTGAATCTCATCTCTATCACATCCTCAAAATCATCCAAACTTTTAAGATGAAGTTCTTTTTCCATTTCTTTGGTCAGATTATGAAAAAATAGATCAATCAAGTTTTTTTCTAGAATATTGTAGGGTGTCCTTTTGGTCAAATGTCATCATCTTTGTAAAAATTACATAAAGGATTCTCCTTGTTTTTATTTGGTATTGAATAGATTAGTCATATTGACTTCGCTTTCATAATTCTAGGTACATAATGCGCAACAAACTTGTCTACCAATTCTTGAAAGGGTTTGATAGTAGGAGGTAATTGTGAAAACCATTCCATGGCACTTCCTCCAAGACTACGCTAAAAAGGCCTCATAAGATATGTATCCTCAAGTGAAAATTACAAGGTAGAAACACAAAATTCTCTTAAGTGATCCTTAGGGTCTCATTTTTCTTTACACTTGGCAAGTCTTAGTAATTCCAAATTACTAGGAAAAGGTGGCATTTGTATACTTGGGTCAAAAGGATAGGGAAACTTGTGATATGGTGTCTTACTATTCTTGAGGGTGTCCAATTATTTCCTTAATGCTCTAAGATCATCAAAGAAAGGATCATTTTTAAGTTTAGGTTTTGATATCTTTGTGGATCTATTATAACTTGGTTATAAGTAAAAGGGTCTATGATCCTTTATTTTTGTCTTCACAGTTTGTCTTAATGTGCTCAGATTTAGGTTTTCCATTTGTTGTCAACAAAGATATATCAAAACCAACAGACGGTTTGATGTCTTCATCAGCAAGGGCCTCAAAATACTTTTGTGGATCATGTTTGACTACCTCTTTAACTAGTTTAGTGAATTCATGGTCACAAGTGCTTCTTCCACATGTTTTTGGGTTACTTCTTCTTCATCAGTTTCTCTTGTTTCACTAGTTGTAACACTAATACGTTCATCACCATCAAAATTGTATCCCCAAGGTTTACCTTCTACTCAAAACATTTTTCTTCTTGTTTTAGGAGACGTGTATTTGTTGTGATCTTTGGCATTGTAGACGTCTAAAAACATCCCTTAACATTCTTATGAATTAAATTAAATTAAATTAATATCCCCCTTGTAACATTATAGTTAATTTTAATTAATTATATTTGTTATATTCTCCTACCTATTTAATTAAATTTGGTTCATCTTATATGCTATCTAAATTTAATTTAAATACCTTTCCCCCTAAATGTATTAAATTTTATTTAATACATTCCTGCCATTAAATCCCCCAATAAATAAATTTTAATTTATTTATTCCCTCCACATTCTAATATTCTACTAATATATGATTAATCTAAATCTAATTTGGATTAATCTTAAACCGACCTAAAAAGCCTAGATTCCTAATCTATACCCATCACTATCCCCCTAAGCCTACTCCTCTAATTAATCTAAGATTATTTAGATTAATTTTATAATTACTACAATAATTAAACTCTTAATGGTGCTCACACATGTGTGAGCACCCCTCCTATGGGAGTTGTCCATTTCCTTTTCCTAAAATTACTCAAGCCATTTCTCTTGCATCTTGTCTCCCTTTTCCTCTTTAGAAGATTCTAAACATGTGACTCACTTTGGGTCTCCCACCCTCTTACACTTGTCATTGAGCCATCATTTTCAAGAGTCTCTCACATGTGTGTGATAAAATATTCCTCTTGCATGACCACTCCTTTATCCTATGTGGAATCTATTTTGATGCCACATGAGATCCGCCTCATCCAAGCCCTCCAAAAATCTATAAATAGGAGGCCTCACACCTTGCAAATCATCTTTCATTTGTGCATTGTTATCATGCTAGTTTCACTCTAGGATCTCTCTTAACCATTTTAGCATTTTTGTTGCAATCTTAGTTTAATTTTACCTTGCATATCATTCTAGCTTAGCTTAGCTTTGCATTTTCATCTTCATCATTTGGTGAAGGTTTAAGCCAAGTTCCTCATACTTGTTCTTGAGATCTTTATAACATAAATAGTTTGCATTGTAGGATTCACTCTATAGAAAGAAAATAATCATAGTGGTATTTATATCTTGTGTTGGGAGAGCACATCCAAATTCCTCTCTAAGAGGAAATCAACAGATCTTGGGTGCACTTGTTTGGCTCATCAAAGGTTATGTTGGAAGCTTTGTTTAGTTTAAATCTTTTATGAACATGTTAGATTAGAATGAAATGGTTTATAACTAATCTTGGCATGTCTGAGCTTGTTCCACATAGGTAGGTTTTTATCATACATAGACCTAGGACTAGTGGTATGATAATGTATGAAACTTAGGATGAGGATAGAATGAAAACTCTATAATGCAGAAACCTATAGTAGAACTAAATGATATGATATGGGAGGGACTATAAATGAGGTATGAAGACAAATGGTAGTCTAGATATGATGCAATAAATCAAGGTCTAAAAGTAGTTGTGATGCAAGGATTTTCTTGTGCTATAATGGATATACAGAAGGACACATGATCAAGAGTGGTTATACTAAAGTGGGAGATGATGAACTCCAAGTAGATTATCCTACTCAAAGATTTTGATATGTTCTCTAACTCAAGGATGATGGAGATCAAGTGATACATGTATTTAATATCCAATGTCTGATTCAACACCCAAGGAAAGTGACCTAAGTGAAAGCTAAAGTTTTTTTTAATGAATGATGGATATGCAAGGACTGAGGATATGACCAAATGAAATTATGAAAGGAGTGAGTATATGACTAGATGGAATGACCAAAATATGAAAGGATCAAAGGAATAAATGAAATTATTTGAATATGGAAGGACTAAAGGTTGGAACCTAAAAGATCAGAACATTGGACTAGGATTATTTTGGATATGAAGGTCTGGGTTGTTTCTCCAAAGGCGTTGATAAAAAAAAATCTCTCACTCTACAATCGTAGTATTTCTTCAAGATGCATTTTATTATGGACCTTTAACTATGATGTTTATGTTTGAAAAAGTATAATGTGGGTAAAACTTATGGACTTTAATTTTGCAAGAATTCGTGCGAACATTTTGGCTTTTGGACAAGTCTAAGGTTTTTTTTGTGACACAAGTTTGATCTCAAGGTTGTCCCTAAGTTTTTATTATTTTGAATGACCAAATGTAACAAGAATACACTTCAAACAAAAATACACAGTGTTTGTTTGTTTGATAGGAATTAGTATAAGTGCAACTGTGTATGTTCAGAGGCTCCTCAAAGCCCAAATTTCCATTAGTATAGAATAAAAAAAATGCCTGAAAATACGTTCTAGCCTAGGGAAAATGAATTAAAATGCAACTGATGTGGGCCCACAATTTGATGTTTCTTGATCGTCATGTGTGTTGTCCCTCTTAGTGAAAGAGTTAATCCCTTGTGGAGAATAAGGAAAATTATAACATTTCAACAGATCTTGAGGAGCTTAACTCCAAGGAAACGCATATGGTGAGTAACTTTAAGGGAGGATGCAATCCCTTTGCATCACAACTGACACACCAAGGCAAAAAGGGTGGGCTTATAACCTAGGTGTCTAGTAGATTCGAGAATCCTATTATCTTATGATCATACAAAAAGCTCCTTAAGTCTCTAAGAAATTCTACTAGGGGTTTAATATGCGCAAGGTACAACCCCTTTCAAATTGGAACTATATGGTAAGCACTAATACCAATGGACTATGACTTTAGCCGTGTCCAAATTGATATATTGAGCCAAATTAAAAACACCTCTTGAGGTTGTTATCTTGGGGGTTTTACCTCTTTTTCCACCAAGGAAGGTCTCTTTATAAGATGTTACTATTTCTCTTACACCCAAGTTCTATTGAGAGACAAGGGGAGAGGATACTTCGATAAAACCTTGGGATCTAAACACAAAATAAAAAGTGTGCAAGCGCAAAAGTCACACTAGATATTTTTTCATTTTAAAGCCCAAACAAAATGGGTTCTAAGATAAAATCAAATAATCAATTTCAAAATCAAACTTCCTTGGTACCCTAAATCAAACATCATTAGTGATTTCAAAGTATGATCTTTGACAAACGAGGATTATCTTCAAAAAATCATTAGTTTGCAAATGAAGATTAGTGTCAAAATCAAAACAAATTGAAAACACTACCTGTTAGAGTAATAGTCTATCGGGTCATTAATTAAATCATTATGATCTAATTACTAACTCACCTATTCACTCTAGTTGCTTAAGCTAACCTTAGGTTTTCCCTTTTAGGGTTTCATGATTCCTTTTATAAGGATTCACCTCTTAGTTTTCTTTACAGAGTTTTCACATCACATTGTAATTGATAGAAGCATATTGTTAATATATTGTTTTCTGTTGCATACGATGTCTCTGGCTTTTTGGCCTCCATAGCTGTTCTTCTATCTTCTGTATTTTGCTTCTTCTTGTGACATTCATGCATGCAAGTGTTCTTAGGAGATTAGCTTTCAGCCTAATCCAACATGGTATCAGAGCTCGCTTGTTGTTCGTGTTCTGTTGAAGCATACCAGGCATAGAGGGTTTTAGAGGTTTTTCTGGCATCTTTCATTGATTCTGGGGGGTCTTTATTTTTTGAGGCACTTTGGACCAAAACCAACCTCACGGTTGCGTCCAGAAGGCCCAAAAACCCCAGAATCCATATAAGGCACGTCCGATTTGGACACCGGGGCCTCGGGGAGAAAATTTTTGGCCTTCTAGGGCTGTACGGACACGTTTTTCGAGAAAAAAATTAAAAAACATTTGTTTTTTAATTTTTTTTTGCGTTTAAAAAATGCGTGCAGTGTTAATTTTT
>MU225134.1:1761306-1776155 GCA_018584345.1 Thuja plicata
CTCCGCCGCCCCTGCGGCCTCTCCGCGGCCCCCGCTGCTCAGCCGCTCCACAGCCCCTCCCTTCCAGTGGTCCTGTTCTCTACGCCGCCCCCCTGCGGCCCGCTCCGCCTGCTCGTGCCGCTCTATCCCGCCTCCGCGCCACCAGGTTCCGCCCGGTCACCGCTCCGCCGGTGGCGGGCTTTTTTGATAGCCCCCGCAGGCATTTAAGCCCAGCGACCGATCATATGCTGGACCAAGGGCCCCAGTTAAGCCCCCTGCGTGCCATACGCCCAAGGGCACTTTTTTTTAGCCCCAAGGGCTTATTTTCTGCCTTTTGGAGCTTTTTTGAGCCCTTATCGCCTTTTTGGCTCTATCTGGAGCATACAGAGGCCTTTTTTGGACTTCGTTATATCGTCGGAAAGCTCTTTCCGAGCTCTTTTCGACTATGGTGATTTGGTTTTTTGAGTCTGCTATTTTGATATTTTTTTACTGTCAAAGTCTGATGTTTGTTTTTTCCTTCCGGGAGTCATATCTGGCTCATCCGGACTCCATTTTTGGCAAACCAGATATCGTCGGAAAGCTAGTTTAGTGAACTATTCAGTTGCAGGGGTATTTTTTCCAAATTTTGCTCCAAGTTTTCTCTCCTCTGAGTTTGGCAGTTTATGCACTCTGGTGGATTGCTTGGGTCTACAGGTCTTGGGATCTCTTCTTCTGATATTCTAGCTCACTCTTCTTTCTAACTTTTGAGCTTGTATGCTTCTTCTGATGCATCTTTATTTTGTATACGCACTGAGATAAATTTCCTTCTTCTATTTTTCTGGGATCTTGTACGCCTTGTATAGTTTTTGTACTCGCACTCTGTTATAAAGTGCCATGGGGGTTATGATGATTATGCCATTTTAGGTGCATCCACCTTTGTCAAGTGAGTGTACCTTCTATGACATTAGCCCATGCTGTGTGTCGGTGACACCGCCATTTATCCTATGTTTGTACTTTTGTTGCACTGTTGGTGTTCCTGGTTCTTCTTCTGCAGATGTTTCTGGCATTGCATTTCAGTGTTCCTATCACCTCTCCTAGTTCAGCATTATGGGGGGGTTCACCTGTTGGTTCTATTGCTTCCTGGTTCGATTGATTAGCTCTTCAGACATTGTCTTCTCTACCTGGTCATGCACTTTAGTGGGGGTTCTAGCAGTTTCTTCTGACAGAGTTTACAGTTCCATGCTTCGGAGATGCTTCTTGCTCATTCTTGTTCCTCTCTCTGGGAATTTCCCTAGATTGAAGGCTTAGTTTCCTTCATCTAGTTCATTTCTTATTTTGGGTACCTGATCAGGCCTTGTTGCTGGGACCCATCTTTCCTTCTTTCTGTAGTAGTTTCCTAGGTTTTGCTTCTCCCTAAGCTTATCTTAAGGGGGGGTGTTAGAGTAATAGTCTATCGGGTTATTAATTAAATCATTATGATCTAATTACTAACTCACCTATTCACTCTAGTTGCTTAAGCTAACCTTAGGTTTTCCCTTTTAAGGTTTCGTGATTCCTTTTATAAGGATTCACCTCTTAGTTTTCTTTACAGAGTTTTCACATCACATTGTAATTGATAGAAACATATTGTTAATATATTATTTTCTGTTGCATACGATGTCTCTGACTTTTTGGCCTCCATAGCTGTTCTTCTGTCTTTTGTATTTTGCTTCTTCTTGTGACAGTCATGCATACAGGTGTTCTTGGGAGATTAGCTTTCAGCCTAATCCAACACTACCCACACCCAAAATGAACTAAAAACAACCACACTAGAAAAAACAACCACTCACCCTAAAAACACACTAAAACCAACTACAAACAATAACATGAAATAGTGAATGAGCATACAACTATCTAAATGAGTGGGGGTTTGTTACCGTCACTTTTTATGTAATAAACTTGGAAACACAATGCATGAATCAAACAAACACTAACAAAAAAACACAAACAAAATGCTAATAAAAACAAACCTAACACTAACTAACAAAAAACACACTAAGCTAACAAGTGAATTAATTTAATTAGGAAACTAACTCTAAATTAACAAACTATCAACTCTAATTAAAGATATAGATTAACATCTAACTAATTTAAATTAAATAAATCTAAATCTATAAACTTAATCTTAGTAAATCTAACAAACTAAATTAGTAAACTAAAAAAGTTAATTAACAAAGATTAACTATTTAAGAAACTAACAAAACTATCAAAATAATTAAATGCTAGCACAAGATTAACAAAACTGGAAAAAAAAAAATTGAACTAACAAAGAGTAGAATTAAACTAAGTTAAAATTAAACTAACATAGGCATGAGGAACCTGAAAACAAGTAACATTTTTCACCTATGAAAGTGAATAATCAAGCAAAAACCAAATCAATAAAAAGGACAAAAGACTGGTCCCATGAGGCATGCCAGATGTAATGTTGTTGGAAATTAGCGATCTATATTTTTAGATCATTCCAACACCACAACAATGGAAGCATTCTAATGAACACATATGAAAAACATAAAATAGATAAATAAGCACACATGCATTCAAAATCAAACCCCACTCCATTGTCCACCTATCTATGAAGATCTCGTATTCAAATATAGATGCTCTCAGAAGCACACACACGAGAAGCTATGAAGAAAGAAGATTAAGATGAATGAAAAGATGAATGATCAAGAAAGAGAAAAATGTATCTTGATTATACTATAATTCAAAATAAACTATAAATCAAAGATCACTAATTCACTATATGCAATGGATGATAAAACTGAATGTAAGCAATGGATGCAAATGATGGCTGATCATAAATGAGAGGGAGACATGGTTTAAATAGATGTCCTTAGGAGGATTTAGTATGTAGAATGAATTTAGGATAAATATTAATGTATGAAATTGTAACCATTAATCCCACATATAGTAGGTGGATGTACTTGCTAGAGATGGAATATGATAAATAGAGGATGTAATGGATGTGAAGGAGATTAGGGAAAATGGATGAGAGAATAATATAATATATTTTTATTTAATAAAGAAATGAAGTAATGATATGAATATG
The DNA here is from genome assembly GCA_018584345.1 of Thuja plicata. NCBI lineage: Eukaryota > Viridiplantae > Streptophyta > Pinopsida > Cupressales > Cupressaceae > Thuja > Thuja plicata. Next base: position 1,764,353 of record MU225134.1, read on the forward strand.
AATGTTATAATGTACTAATAATAAAAATATTATAATAATGGATCCACTCAATTAATAGAAAAATTGATTTTGAATTAAGAAGACAATTTTTACATGTCTACAGATAGAAATATCAACAATTCAATTTTCAAAATTATGAATGATTATTTATTTATTTTTACCTTAAAATTCCTTGGATTGTGAAAAATTGATGTTTGTTAGTGATAAAGATTATTAATCCCTCTATTCCTACTTGTTTGCACTTCATTTACAATGAACTAGCAACATATTTGCCTTAATAATCATCCATTATAACATAAAAGTCGATGAAAATTCAATGAAAAACAAAATTATAATTATTTCACATGTTTATTATTACATTTTAAGGGAGCACGAGTTAAAATATCAATATTGTATGTCCAACAAAATTTCTTTATTACTAGATTATACTTGGATTTCCCCCCCCAAATTAGAAAAAAGGAAAGAAGATAATGTCTTATTACACTTCTCACTCTTTATATAAAGAAATAATAGTACAAGGCTTTGAGTATGAAAATATTATGAAGAAAATAGATTATTTGTAACATATAGAGAAGATTTAATATTTGAAGAAAGGTGATGATAGAACGATAGACATATCAATAATTCACCTTCCAAAATTATGAATAAAAATTTACTATCTAGATAAGGCAAAGTGGTGCTTGAAGTGTTCAAGGTAGCTTTAGAATTTATTTTATGGTCAATTATTACGATGATGTCATTTTGGCTAATGAAAATGTTTTGATAATTTGATTATTTCATAAGGAATATTTTGTATTATTCTAGTGTATTAAATATTTTCATTAACAAATCTTTTCTTTAGGAAAACAACAATCAACATATTTTTCCACTTCCAATATAATTCAAATACTTAGCAAAGATAATCTAAAGCTCCACTATCAACTTATAAACAAATCCATCCAAGACAATTTCAACAAAGAAAAGGAATAGAAAGAAAATTTGAGACTATATAGGTGTTAAATCAATGTTGATGTCATACCAATATAGATAGATGCCAACTATGTTTAGAATTTGACACTAATATTTTTTATAATAAAAAACAACAAAAACTAGGACGTTGTCCCTATTACAACCAGCCCAAAAGGCTAACAATAAGAGAAAATTAGGAGCATGTTAACAACACATTAATAACACACTAGGAATATCAAAAACCATCCACACTAAAGCAACATGTACTAAACATAATAACTATACTAACCTATCTACTAACGGTTGGTCCCACAGAGAGGGGGGGTGAATCAGACAAAATCAAACTTAAACACTTAAAAATCAACTCACTCATTCACTTGGTAGAACTAAATACAGTAATAACTGATTCACCAAATAACCTAATAAATTAAACAACCATACATCTCATAATATGAAAATCAATCATTCAAATTCAGTTAACACAAATTTAACTCGGTTGATACCAGATTTAATGAGGAAACCCAATTTTGGGAAAAACCTATGGGGGATTGTGACCCACAATAAAAAAATGTACCTTTCTCAAGTACGCTTGATTAAGAACTTATCATATTAAATATTACAAACACATTTGCTAAATGTGACCCTGTCAAGGGATTTACCTCGGATCGGTTAAGATCTTCACCCAGTTAGGAGTGGCCTTGCTAGAGGACTTTAAACACTCTTTTGAAATGTCACATATGTCTATGATTTACAAATAGGACTGTTAAATCCACTTGATTAAGAGATTTTTTACAAATGCTAATAAGCAACATTAAAACTTTGATCTATAAATATAGCAGCAACCTTTTTCTTGGTTTAGATCCTTTATGCTCACATTAATACTAGTAGCGCATACTCCATTTGTCTATGTTTCAGACTATAGATTCTTCTCTTTTTGCTTCTTTGTTATGCTTGGTAGCTTTGTTTCCTAGCTTCTACTTCTTAATTCAATTTTCCAGCATCATAATATCTGTTAACTTCTCATCAATTATATAGACAAAAATTTTCCGCTTAAGCTCCTTGCTTAGGTTTTCCATCATTTGTGCTCAGTCATTTGATCATCTTCTTCATAAATCTTACCTCGGTAAATCGTTTAACTTTTACCTCGTAACTTGAAATTTTCTCGAAACTCTCATAATCAGGTTTAACCGCTTGATCTTTGCCTTATATCTTCTTATTGAATTTTCTCACTCGCAGATCTTCTAAGAAAATTCCTTTAATTCTTATCTCCATCTAGATCATCATGGCTTTGTATTAAATTTGATCTATCATCATTTACAATCAATATCATGTACTCGGTAACTTTCTTTGCAACTCGGTAACTAACTTTGTTCACTGCTCGGTGCTCGGTAACTGAAACACAACTCTATACTGACTGACTTTGTCTAGCTCAGTAGAGTAACTCTTTTCATTCAAAACTTAAATATTTTCAATTTCCAACTTAATCAATCAAGTGTACCGACTTGATAACATCAAATATATAATAGAAAACAACTATATCAACATTAATTCATCATTATCTTATTTATATTTTTCACCCATTCAACTTTGCCTTCCTATGATATGGTATTTCAATAAAAATCAGTAAATCAATTTCTTGACATAAATGACAAAATAATAATTGATCTAGTCATTTATACAAACATGCGTACTTATTATCACTTGGTCTTCATCATCTCCATCAATTGATCAACACTAGCAGTATTTATTCCTACTATCCCATAACAAGGCCAACCTGTTACAATACTTCAGGGATAACTGAGAGGGGGGGGTGAATTAGTTATCAACAACTTTAAATCTTTTGTACTTATTTATCCAGATTGATATAAATTAAATGCACATTCAGATAACACATTACACAACACATCAATTTGGTTAGGGGGAAACCAAATGGTAAAAAACCCGGTGGGAATTAGTACCCACAAAGAACTATACTGTTTATAGTAATCCCTGTTAAAAGATCTTTCAACCCTGTTAGGAGTTGTTCATTACAATGCAATAGTATAGTGACCTGGTTAAGGGTCTGACCTTGCTAGGAGTCTTTTGCAATAACCCTGTTAGGGGTGGTGGACTCACTGTCCAAGGACTCATTGTCCAAGTGGTGAAGGCTACAACCTTCTGGATATTTGACACACACTGTATCAACAAGATGAACTGCTACTTGTGACACTGCTTATCTGATCAGTTCCTTTTGTGCGCTGATGCTTTAATCTCTTGTAAAGCACTACAACAATCTTGTTTGTATTCTGAAAGCTTCAACTTCAATATCTATATTATCAACATATGATAAATATAGCTTTGCTTCTTTAACACTCTGCTCTGCTTTTCTTATCTCTGGCTTTCGCAACTCTTATTATCACAAATGACCTTCTATAAGTACATACACCAAGTATGAGATCATGGGACCTGTTAGACAACTCTTCTTAACATCCTTGTCAGCTCTACTAAGTGCACAAGAATAATTACAACCGCGCAACTACTAACTGAATAGGCATGTCGCTTCACTAAGTCGGCTTCACCAAATTGACCATAACTTTGCAATCTTCTTGAAATACGTTTGGCACCTTTAGATTAATATTAGAAACTCATAACTAATCATGAATATACACACGCATATCCTGATGATAAGTGCAACTTGAGAAACACGTTACATACGTTGACCTTAAACCGTTATTCCTCCAGAACTATAACTGTCAATAACAAAATTATATATCTTTACTGAAACATCATATCTGGGTCTGCATGTATGAACATAGCATAATAAACATGTCAACAACATGTATCTATCCATGCAAGTCTTCATTTCATCATATGGATAAGTACTTACAGAAGTACTGCTATGTATTATATGTTGTCATCAATGACGAACATACAATCAATCAACTGTTCAAAATCAAATCTCCAACACAACCTAGGAAAAAAAGTGGCTTTCATGGCACATATCTACATTTCCAGTGTCCCTCAAGGAGGAGCCTCACATTAGGAGGAAGAAACCCTAGATTTCTCCAACATCTTAGACTAGTAATTTGTAGGTCGAGAGATGCTAAAGCATCAACTACAACATTACCTTCTCTGTAGGTATGAAAAATAGCTAAATAATCAAGGCCAAACAAAATTATTTTGATATCATCCATCACTCCAATATATGACCAATTAATTTTAGCATGACCTTGAGCAACATATATAACCAATTTTGAGTCCCCCTTGATAATAAGATCCTTAACGCTAATAGACAAAGAAAATTTAAGGCCCCAAAGAAGGGTCATACAGTCAACATGGTTATTAGTCAATCCCTCCATGTGACTAGATTAGGCTTCCATCAGGTCCCTCGAGGAGGTATGAATCATGCCCCCTCTCATAGATAACCCATTTCTAGAAGCACCATCAAATTTTAACTTGCTCTAACTCTCATCCAGAGGTTTCCACCTGGTATTCTGTCTAATGAGTCTTTTGGAATTATTAATTTTGGCATACCCATTAGGCAAATCGTAGTTTCAAGCCATTCTGAGATCATAGGTAGTAGGTTGGGAATCAAGTTTAGGGAACTTAATATTTTACAAATTATCAGTTAATATCTGGAAGAATGATCTAAAAAATATTTCTATTAGATTCCTAGCCTCCTTCAAAATCCTATTATTTCCTTCTTTCCAAAGACTCTAGCAAACATGAGGAGGGGGGAAGTCTCCATAACTATCTGACCAAGGGGTTAGCTATAGGTCCCTTCTATTCTTCACAAAACTATTCCAAACCATAGTTAAAAACCTAATTGAGGCCCAACTGTATAATAAAAAATGGTAAGCAATGCTAGGATGTAGATTACTTACCAGTTCCTACATACCTTAGAATGCAAATCCTCTAACAAAATGAATCTGATTAGCACAACCAAAAGGAAGATGAGTTCCAATGAAAGGTCTATGCTTTGTCGGGTTTTGACTCCTAATAGATATTTTTTAGAGATAGATCTAACATGATAAATTAAATTCAAGGGAAAATAAGTAAGAACAAGTGCACCCGGAAACAAGATGGAGAAGGTTGTACTTTAAAACAATATTTTCCTACTATTGGAGTCTTAGAATCAATTGTAACTTCAAATGTGGTAAATAGGGACCTGTATCTTTCAACACCAGAAATTTCACTGAAAAATGGTAGGAACATGTCGAATTTTTCGGAATATATCAATTTTTTTGGAACAAGTCGAGTACCTTACTTATTCCTGGCAAAAAATGATGAATTCCTGGAACTTGTGGCTACACCTATACTTCTCAGAACTGGGATTGTAGCTCCATAACCTGTTCCAACACACATAAAAATGGGGAAAAGGTTTGGAGAAGGGGTTTTCCTTGGTCAAAACCCCATTTAGGAATCAAGCTTGAAATTGAATTAAAATTGCATAAGAAAAGATGAAATGGAAGCTAGATCTGAAATATAAATCACCTTATACCTTGATGATGCAATGCCTCTTTGAATATGATCACAAGTGTTGATAAAATATCTTGAACTCCACAAAACCTAATAGGAAATCATAAAACAAAAGCCTTGAATGTCAGATGTTATAGTTTTCCACAATGCTTGATGAAGAGGAAGAAGAATTCCTTGAAGATCTTAAAGATTTTCTTGATTGTGTGATATTATGGATGACTTCTTGATAGCTTGCACTTTATTTCTTTTGATATCAAATGAAGGGAGAGGATGTCCTTTTATACTAAACTCGCTCTATTTTGGGGCTCAAATTTTATCAAGACCGACTGTAAATAAAAATCTTGGAAGAAAACCTTGCCATCAGGCCCTGGGAAAAATGTGGGCCCAAAACCATTGGGACAAGTCAACTAGTCAACATGTATCGAGAAAAATGAGCTCAAATTTCATGGGTATGTCAGGGAAGGTAAAAGAAGCGAGGGGAGAAAATGCAGGTTGTTGTGATGTCAAAAAGGATCTCGAAAGTAGAAAATAAATGAATAGGTCCTAGGTGAGGAATGAATTATTTGATTGGAGGGAAAATGAAGGAGCACACTTAGAAATAAGTGTCAACCTCAATTTTTTAATAAATTGAGTCAATATAGGATGCATAATGTTAATGTGAAGGTCCAATAAGTGCTAGAAGAATGTGAAATCAATGTGGGAACTCATACATACTAAAATGAGGCTAAAAATGAGCACCTAATAAGGTGCTTACTATTTAGGATGATACATTTCGCCCCCACTTTAGTGGGATTATGAGTCCACCTCATGCTCACGATAAAGTAGAAGAAAGAGAGAAAAAGATGAGAATCATGAGAAAACTGCAAGGATATAAGATATCGCTAAGTTTAAGGACATAAGCCCCCAAACCAAGGATCTTAACTTGTACATCCATATGCAAGGATACATAAAAAAACACAACAAAATCCTAAAGCTTACTAAGATTCCAATTCAACTAGTTGAAGAGATTTTGCTAAAGAAAATGTCTCAACCAGTAGTGTCATGCTCAGAAAGCTATTGCAAGTGCACAAGTGGTCACTTGAAAGAAGAAAGAGAACACATCAAAAATAAGATAAGATTACATGATCCTATCAAGTAACAAAGTGAGTTATGCAATGGAACCATGGAGTAGAGAAAAGAAAACCATAGATGACAGAGGCTAGGCAATTATATTGCACTAGGTGACCCATACGACATAAATGAGAAAGGGAGAGAGAAGGGGGAAATGGTGTAACAAATTGTGTTATTCTAGTTCCACCCATCAAAGAGAGTGCAAAGAGGGATTTGATGGTATGGTGCATATTATTCAACTCATAAAGATTAATATAAATGGGAGGTTGAATGATATAGAGAAATGTGTTATGCTAGTTAGCCCATGAAAAGGATAGGTCAAATGGTCTAGAAAATTGTGTTATGCTAGTCAACCAATCATGAAAATGTATGCAAAGGAGAGGTCAAATGGGCTAGCAAGTTGTGTTATGCTAGTGTACTCTACCTATCATGCATAAAGTTAAATAAATGGTTTCAATAAGGAGGCCATGTATGCCCCCTCTTAAGATGGAAAATAAGTACTAGTTTGAAATATTAAGGAAAAGATGAACAAGGATAAAGAAATTTTAACACCAAGAAGGTATCCACAAGAAACACCCAGTCCAAGACAAAGAGTTCAAGGAAGGGATGAATGTGAAGAGATACCATGCAAGGATTGTAAAATGGATCCTTTTGAAGGATGCAGAAAAGAGATGGAAAAAAACAAGGGAAGAATTCACACCTTACCTATTGCTAGGTAAAGGGATTATTTAAGGAAGGATGACACACTTTTATTATCAAATTTAATGTATTTTTTTACAATGGAAACCAAAAGGTGAGCAATGAAAAAGGTTATGATCAAGGATGCATATCTCTTGTACAAAAGAGAATCCTTAATGCAAACCAACATTTCTATGTAAGATTTGATATCACATAATAGACAAATGCCTCTAAACCAAGGTAAATGTGGATCCTCAAAGATAATGAGAGAGATTTATATAGTACCCTTTCCCTCCAAGTGTGGAGGCAAGGATAAGGAGAAAAAGGACCTATTATGCTACTCACAAAGTATGATCACACCATGCATGGCAAAAATCCCCCAAAGGATAGGCTAACAATGTTACATAGCATGGAGAAACATAATAGGGACTCAAATATTATTCAAATAAATTAGGATTGAAAAATAACTCATTGTGACATGTTATGTGAATAATGTCATTATCATTGAGTTGTTACATTTAGTAATGTAAAGCTTGACATTCATTAGTAGAGTTGATGTAGATAATCCTTCAACAAATCTCAACATCTAGGATCTTGATGATCCAATATACTTACATTCAACATTTAGAGGAATAATTCTATGTAAATCAATAGTTCACAATTTGGTTCCATTCACAAAACAAATCAACTCCTTGTTAGGAATAACAGTCCACAAGACAACTGAGAGGGGGGGTGAATCAGTTGTAGTATAGATTATTAAACTTTAAACTTTATTAACCATATCAAAAAATGTAGATAATAACACAGTAATAGACAACACCATAACACAAGATTTGTTGTCGAGGAAACCCTGTTAAAGGTAAAAACCCTGGTGGGAATTAACACCCACAAATAATATACTGAGAGTATAGTATCCCTGTTAAAAGATATTATCCCTGTTAGGAGCTTGTTACAACATTTTAGTACAGTCTCTGTTAGGAGATAGACCTTGTTAGGATTCAAAGGAAATATTAGGCTCACTGCCAAGGCATACTGCTCAAAGAAGGTTAAAGCCACCCTTAAGGAATTACAATCTGCATCAAGTGTATACAACAAATACACAATCCAGTGAACTGTTTGGTAGCAACTATCTTTTCTTGATCAGTCCCAATGAAGTATCAACACTGCTCTCTATCTAGCAATCAAGCTTTGCAGCTTCACAAATCTCTTCTCTTTTCTTTCTCTTTCACACTTTTCACAAATGAAAAGATCACTCATATATACCCTTTTACAATAACCCATTAGGTCGGCCAGTTAAGCTTTCCTAATATATAATTAACTAGGTCAACCAATTAAGGCTTCCCATCATACAAATAATTACATAATCCCTTGCTAAGATACACACGGTACCTAAAACAAGTATACAACATTTACAATTCATCACAAATACTTCCAAATCCATGATCCACTCTCATAATTAATTTCCACACATTACAAGTCTGAAGTCGGCCAGGAAATAGGTCTTCTCCAGAACACATGCCACAACTGACATCATCAGTACCCAAATAGAAAGTAAACTCAACCCATTTCACTATCAAATCTTAGATCTCTATCAGTAAGCTCACAAGTTCTGAAACATCTTCCTCAATAAGATATACTCGAAACACAGAGACCTTCTCTGTCCAGAATCACAGTTGCAGTCCAGAAAAATAGTCTTCACCAAATGAATTGTAACATCCACATAATGTAACATAAAGTCAAGTGACCTTAAGAGTAAGGTCAAGACAAAGCCTCCTGCATAAATCCAACTTTTATCCTTTTGAGTCATCCATACAGTGTATGTATACTCATTCCAGTTAAGTAGTCTGTCTGTCTTCTCCGTAGAAATATATGTTGACATCAGTGACAAAACATGAATATCAACAGCATGATCAGTAACCAAAACTTATATCATCCAAAACTCTCCCCCTTTGGCATTGATGGCAACATATGGGAAAATCCATATGCATCAACCCAAAAGTACTCCCTCTTAATACAATCTTCTCAATATCCTCAACATAAGTTTCCCAAAATAGTAGGGATTTTCTCATAGATTCCATCCCCCTTTGGTGGAAATGGAAAAGGGTGTCATAACTCATCTGTAGTCTTCAGTAAATTTTTCAAATATTCATGTCTGATTAGGTGCAAGATCACCCAAATGTGCTCCATAGTGTTCTCCTGCGATCACTCCCCCTAAGGAGTAGATCCATACATCAAGTCCAGAGAATAATATGGCTCTAAGATCCACTGGACTGATGCATATCTGCATCATTTTAATTACCACTGGGAGGGGCCATCACCCCAAGCATGCCTCTGAGGTATTCAAAATCATCTTTTGGCAAAGGTTTAGTAAATATATCTGCTATCTGTTCCTTTGTGCTTATGTACTCTAGTTTAATCTCCTTAGCAACTACCTTCTTCCTCAAGAAGTGATACTTGATAGAAATATGTTTATTGTTTGAGTGCATTACAGGATTCTTTGACATGTTTACTATACTTGTGTTATGACAATGAATAATCACTGGCTCCTTGAAAATTATTCCAATATCTTCCATCATTTTTTTCATCCAAACAACTTGTGTGCAATTAATTGCAGCAGTTACATATTCTGATTCAGCAGTAGATTAAGAAATACAATTCTACTTCTTGCTTAACTAGGAAACCAATCTCTTCCCAAGGAAAAATGCACCACCAATTGTGTTCTTTCTTTCATCCACATTACCTGCCCAATCAGCATCAGTAAAATCCTGCAAAGTAAAATCATTAGTTTTTTCATACCATAATCCATACTCTACTGTTCCTTTTAGATATTTGAAAATTCTTTTTACAGTAGCAAAGTGTGTTTCTTTAGGATCTGTCTGATATCTAGCCACAATTCCAACTGCATTTGTAATATATGTTCTAGTGTGTGTCAAATATTGTAGACCTCCAATCATTGACCTATACTTAGTCTTCCCAACACTTTGAGTCTCATCACTTTTAGTTAGTTTGTTTCCTATTATCATGGGTGTACCAACAGGTTTACAATCATCCATTCCAAAAAATTTCAACATTTCCTTAAGGTACTTGGGGTGAGATATAAATATGCCATTTTTACTTTGATTAATTTGAAAACCAAGAAAAAATTTCATCTCACCAATCATTGACATCTCAAACTCATTCTCCATTTCTTTAGCAAACTTCTTACTCATTTTATCATTTCCTCCAAAAATGATATCATCAACAAAAACTTCTATAATTAAGATTCCATCTTCATCAGGTCTTAAATATAATATACTGTCTACATTACCTTTTCGGAAACCAAGATGAAGTAGATGTTTATCCAGTCTTGCATACCATGCCCTCGGTGCTTGTTTCAGTCCATACAGTGCCTTCTTCAATCTGCAAACCATGTTTTCATCATCTTTCAAAGGAAAACCATCAAGTTTCTCAATGTACACTTCTTCTTCTAGGTCACCATTCAAGAATGCAGATTTCACATCCATTTGATACACTTTGAAGTCTTTATGTGCAGCATAAGAAAGGAATAGTCTCACAGCTTCCATTCTAGCAACAGGTGTGAATGTTTCTTTGTAGTCTATGCCTTCTTGTTGTGAGTAGCCTTTACATACCAATCTAGCCTTGTTTCTTACCACTGTTCCTTCCTCATCCATTTTTTTTTTGAAAACCCACTTAGTTCCAATCACATTTTGGTTTTTAGGTCTTGGAACCAACTCCCATGTATTTTTCTTCTTTATCTCCTCTAGTTCTTCTTCCATGGCTTTAGTCCAAGATTCATCTTTGCATGCTTCATCAATAGTCTTGGGTTCAGCTTGAGAAATCAAACATATCTCTTCTCTAACTTAAGATCTAGTCATCATGCCTTTGCTTGCATCACCAATAATTTGATTTTTAGGATGGCTTTTATTGACATACCTTGGAGTCTTCAATGTCTCAGTAGCTTCTGCCTATTCTTCTCATTCATTCTCATACTCAATCATCAAGGGTTCTTCAGGTTCAGTAGCAACTTCTCGTGTTTATGTTATTTGACCACAATCATACAATCTTTCCTGAATTTGAAATATCTCATCTATCCTCACATTGGCGCTTTCAATTAGTTTTCTCAATCTCAGATTGAAACATTTATATGCTTTACTCTTAGTAGAATAACCAAGAAAGATTCCTTCATCACTTCTAGCATCAAACTTGCCTATCTCATCATCTCTCTTGATATAGCATTTACTACCAAATATTCTAAAATATTTCACAATAGGTGTATGATCAAACCATAATTCATAAGGGGTTTTATTTGTACCTTCTCTAATCTGAATTATGTTTAGTGTGTACACAGTAGTGCCAACTGCTTCTCTCCAATGAACATGTGATACATTTCCTTCCAGCAACATAGTCCTAGTAGCATCTAATATAGTTTTGTTTCTTCACTCTACTATCCCATTCTGTTGTGGAGTTCTAGGAGCTAAATTCTGTCTATGTATTCCATTTTCTTCACAATATGTGTTAAATAGTTCTGATGTAAATTCTCCTCCTCTGTCTGATCTCAAACATTTCATCTTTAAACCAGATTCATTCTCAACTTTTTCTTTGAACAACT
>MU225134.1:1783756-1795409 GCA_018584345.1 Thuja plicata
TTTCTCACATCTCTATTAAAGAGATGCCTCTTCTTCTCTCCTTAGACTAATGAGGTTTCTTCCTCTTCTCAACTTTTGTATGAGCAATTCTCTCTCACTCTCTCTCTCTCTCTCTTCTTAGGCTTTTTATGCCTCATTCATAATGTCACAAGGGGTTTTCTTTGCTTTCCCCTTCCAAATATCTTGTCTCATGGTGTTGGATCTTGTAGATTTCTCTCTCCTATCTTATGGTAATATATTTTCATGCATTAACTTGCTTAGATTCTTTCCTGGTATTGCTTATTTTCATATTTCTTTCTCCATTTCTAACAGATCTCCTCTATATCCTGAACCTTGGTTCTGTATGCAGATGTCAAAGATCTCAGTACTTTTGCAATTACTTCTTCTTCACTGTAAGTTCCTCCAGAGTTCCTAATACTAGTCACCACCTCATTAATTCTTTGTGCATATGCTCTAATGTTCTCATCTTCTCTCATCTTTAATGATTCCATCTTTGTCTTCTAGTTCTACAACTTTGCTTTCTTTGTAAAGCTGTCTCCAACATATAGTGCTTCCAGTCGTGTCCAAATTTTGTGTGCAGAATCCAAGTCCTTTACTTTAGTGAATTCTCCTTCTGATAGAGAATTGATTAAAGATTCCCTTGCAACCATATTACATGAAAATATCTTCTTTTTTTCTTTAGTGGCCTTCTCTAATTCATCCTCAGTCACTAACTTTTCTTTCTTCTTTGTGATCATCCAGTAGTCAAGTCCTAGACACATCAGATGTGTTCGCATCTTGTTCTGCCAACTGTCAAAAATTTTTAGGATCAAACTTTGAACTATCCTTCCTATAGTGAGTCATCTTTAGGATGACCTCAATATGTTAAACTTTCTCTCTAAGGACTAGTTTCTCTGATACCAATTGTTAGGAATAACATTCTACAAGACAACTAAGAGGGGGGGTGAATCAATTGTAGTATAGATTATTAAACTTTAAACTTTATTAAGCATATCAGCAAATGTAGATAATAACACAATGATAGACAACACCATAACACAAGATTTTTTATCGAGGAAACCCTGTTAAAGGTAAAAACCCCAATTGGAACTAACACCCACAAATAATGTACTGAGAGTATAGTATCCATGTTAAAAGATATTAGCCCTATTAGGAGCTTGTTACAACATTACAGTACACAGTCCCTATTAGGAGATAGACCCTATTAGGAGTTAAAGGAAATAGTAGGCTCACTACCAAGGCACACTCCCCAAAGAATTTTAAAGCCACCCTCAAGGATTTACAATCCGCATCAAGTGTATATAGAAAATACACAATCCAGTGAACTGTCTGGTAGAAACTATCTTTGCTTGATCAGTCCCAATGAAGTATCAACACTGCTCTCAATCCAGTAGTCAAGCTTCATAGCTTCACAAATCTCTTCTCTTTTCTTTCTCTTTCACACTTTTCATAAATGAAAAGATCACTCATATATACCCTTTTACAATAACCCATTAGGTCGGCCAGTTAAGCTTTCCTAATACATAATTAACTAGGTCGGCCAATTAAGGCTTCCCATCATACAAATAATTACATAAGCCCTTGCTAAGATACACACAGTACCTATAAAAAGTATACAACATTTATAATTCATCAAAAATACTTCCAGATCCATGATCCACTCTCATAATTAATTTCCACGCGTTACAAATCTGAAGTCGGCCAGGAAATAGGTCTTCTCCAGAACACACGCCACAACTGATGTTATCAGTACCCAAATAGAAAGTGAAATCAACCCATTTCACTATCATATGTCAGCTCTCTATCAGTAAGCTCACAAGTTCTGAAACATCTTCCTCAGTAAGATATACCCAAAACACAGAGACCTTCTCTGTCCAGAATCACAGTTGCAGTCCAGAAAAATAGTCTTCACTAAAAAAACTGTAACATCCACATAATGTAACATAAATTCAAGTGAACTTAAGATTAATGTTAGGACACATCCTCCTACATAAATCCAACTTTGATCCTTTTGATTCATCTATACAGTGTTCATACACTTGTTCCAGTTAAGTAGTCTATCTATCTTCTCCATAGAAATACATGTTGACATCAGTGACAAAACATGAATATCAACAGCATGATCAGTAACCAAAACTGATATCATCCAACACTCCCAACTAATTGATCAAATCTATTCTTCAAATACCATCTTGCTCATTTTCCTGGCAGTTTAGATACCCTATAAAATGTTATTCATCACTTTCAAAGGAAAAATCATATTGACAATCCATTAAGTGGAGTTTTTCAAAACCAGACCCTCTATAACATATCCAAAACTAAAGAAAATCCAATAGTTAGATAAATATATGTGGTCTTTGTACCGAGACCCATTTTGACTGTCTTAAATCAGGAAGCGCATGCTTACTGCCTACTAGGGCATCATATTTATCACCCAAGACATAACCAAATAAAAAAATACCATATTAAAATGAAATAAATCTGAGTCTAATTTCAGAATATGTAAACTATTAACTTTTACAATGCTGAAAACATAAGATACTTACAAACCATTGCCTGTCACTCCATTGTAGGGGTTTTAAAACAAGTATTCACCAAAAATGTCATAACTTTCACAAAATATCATAAAATTAATCCAAAACAAAAGAAAATGAAATATTACTCCAATATATTTCTAATGCATCTAATTAGAGGTCTCAAATCTTCCATATGCATTCATACCATGCATTGCAACATAACTATTTTATGGAATCCCAAATCTACAAATACCAACTTTTACTAACAAGCGGTGAGAGAGGAACGACGATAGGAGGTAAAATTTTGAATTTGGATCTAGGCAGGAAAATTGTCAGGCCGAGACAGGACGATCAGAGTGCAGGTCTAGACTAGGTCAAGGACTAGGGGGTTGAGGATTCGAGAGATGAAGGGGACCCACGGGCAATGCAGTTGGTTCTAAGGAAAAATAAGGTCACAGCTCAAAAAATGAGAGACACAAGAGCTAGCATGGCTCCACTGGGGCATTGGACAAACCTATTTGGAGTCAAACCCTCTGGTAAGTCTCCATTCCCTATGATTAAAGATGTCTCTAACAAAGAGCAGGGTATCTATGCTTTAGAGTTGCCTTCTAAGCTTATTGATCGTAATATTTTGAGTATGGTTACAACTCTGGTGGGAAATTTCATAGGAGCTAGAACCAATATAGATATTGTAAGAGCCTTCATTAAAAAAAAGTGGGATCTAAAAGGTTAGGTAGTGGTTTCGACAATGGAAAAAGGTTTTATGTCTTTTGAGTTTTCCTATCAAGAAGATCAGTCAAAGATTATTTGTGTGGGGAACTGGTCAGTGGGAAGATCCACCCTCACTCTGTATAAATGGACCTCTAACCTGGAACTCAACAATGATTTCCTGATCCAAGTTCCTGTATGGGCTAGGCTACCTGAGTTGCCTTTGGAGTACTGGCATGAGGATGTTTTTGAGGGCATTGATAGACCCTTTGGGGGGTTGCTATCAATAGATCTAGTTACGGTGGCAAAGAAAAGACTCACTTATGTGAGGATATGCATTGGAGTTGAAGAAGGTCAGGATATGCCAGAGGCAATCATTTTTCAATCCAGATTGGGAAAACAAGTGCAACAGATAGAGTATGAAAGTGTTCCTTTTGCTTGTTTCCATTGCAAAAAAGCTAGACACAAGGCCAAAAGGTGCCCTATGGTCATTGAGAAGTAGAAAGCCTAAAAGGATAAAATCAAACAAGGTAAGAGGAAAGAGAATCAAACTCTAATCAAGGGACTTAACTATACCAAGAAGGTCTGGAAGGAGAAAGTTCCAAATGAAACAACTCTTGTAACAGAAAAGCAGAATCCACAAGGGGAGATAACTACTAATAACCTGGAATAACAGCTAGTTCAACAAAAGGCTGAAGAGCACATAACAATAGAGCGAGAGGGAAAGGGAAAGCCACAAGCTCGGCTAGAAAAAGGTAGGGAGAGGGAAGGGGAAATGGCAAGCCCAACAGGCCCATTTATGGAGTATGGGAATGGAGACAAAGGAGTTCCAGAAAACCCAGAAGAGGGTGAGATCATAGTTGAAGACAACACTGAATTCTCCTTTGTTCTAGATTCACAAGAAGGTGGGAGGCATGAGGAAGGACAAGGCCCAATCTTCTCCCAAGAATTGAACTTGAGCAGAAGCACTTATATTTCTCTAGGGAAGATAAGTCATTTCTTGGAAATGGTATAAACAACTACTCCTAGACAAATCTCAAGAATGGAAGCCCTCTTGTATAGTTACAAAGATGGTTGCAAAGATGATAATGTGGGACCATGGATAATAGTAAAAAAGAAAAATAGCAGGGACCCTTCTTCGGCTTCACCTGCAGCTATGAGAAGTAGAGCTAAAGCAGACATAGGTAGTAAGTCTAACACACCAGGAAGGAAGAGTATGAATCAAATCAGAAAGGAAGAAAGAAAAATAAATATAGCAAATGGATCTTAGAGGACCATCAAGGAGTCTTTCTCATATAATAAATTATGAAGGTCATATCATGGAACATTCATGGGCTAAATGGAGTCCACAAAAAATAAATTATTAGAAATATGATAAGGGATCATAGACCAGACATTTTTTTGATACAGGAAACTAAAATGAAAAAAGAAAAAATGGAAAGCATTTCCTTTGGAAAAGGTATGAGGACTGCAACTACTGACTCTAAGGGAACCTCTGGTGGTTGACTGGTGTTATGGAAGGATAATCTCAAAGCTCAAATAATTTTTGATGAAGGTAAAATTTTACATATTCAATTCAAGAACCTAAAAGACTAGGAGAGCTAGTTCATAATGAACATTTATGCTCTGAACACCAAGAATAGCAGGAGAATTTTTTGGGACCAAATGAGGAATTTGTTCACTAAGATGACTGATCCAAAATCCATTATCATGGGTGATTTCAACACCCCCTAAAGGAATCTGAGAAATTTGAGGGGCTGCCCCCTGACTTGGAGAGTAGGCAATAGTTAGCTAATATGATCAATGACTTGGCTCTCAATGATGTGGATTTAGGAGGCAAATTTACTTGGTTGAATATGAGAGTTGGATCAGAGTGTATTCAGGTTCACCTCGACAGAGCCCTCATCTCTATGGACTAGATGCAGCAGTATCACTACCGTCTGTCCTCTATGGCGAGATTCAGATCAGACCACTCTCCGATTTCTCTCACCCTGGATACTCACAACAAGAAAAATGCTTTCCCCTTTAGATTTGAGAGGATGTGGTCTACCCACCCTAACCTTCTCAATAAGATAAGGGAGTGGTGGAGAATAGGTGTGGATGGTACAGTGATGTATAGGGTGGCAAAGAAGCTTAAGAACATAAAAATGGAGATTAGAAAGTGGAACAAAAGGGACTTTGGAAAAAAATTTCAGACCAAAGATAGGATTAAGACAGAGCTTGTAGGGGTTCAGGAAGAGATCCAAAGCCATGGATATGATGAAGATAGAGTGAGTGCTGAAAAGTCCATTCTTGCAAAACTTCACAACATTGTTAGCAAAGAGGAAATGTTCTGGAGGAAAAGGTCTAGATCAGTGTGGATGAAAGAGGGGGACAAAAATACTAGATTCTTCCATCTGTCTACTATGAAACACAGGATGGCTAATAGAATCAGTGCTATTAAGAAAGGGGATTTAACTTTGGAGGAAGACAATGAGATTGCAAATGAGGCCATTAGGTATTTCTCTCAAATCCTTACTAAAGAACATAATTTGGGAGTGGATGACCAGGAGGTAATTCTTCAGAACATCCCTAAGGTGATCACGAATAGATAGAAAGAGGATATGATGGCTATCCTTGATCAGGAGGAAATCCATAGAGTGGTTTCTGCCTTGCTAGCGGAAAAGGCCCCTGGCCCTGATGGTTTTCCTACTTTATTTTTCCAGATGTACTGGGAAGTTATCAAAGATGACCTTATTAAAGCTGTCCGGGAATTTTTTGGAGCTAAGAGCCTTCTTAAAGAGATCAATGCCACCTTTCTTGTACTAATCCCTAAAACTCCAGGTGTGGATTCTTTTGATAGCTTTAGACCTATTAGTCTTTGTAACTCATTTTACAAGATCATATCCAAAGTCTTAACTAATAGATTCCTTAAAATCCTTCAGGCTATTATTTCCCCCCAACAAATAGGTTTTGTCCCTGGTAGACAAATCTTGGACTCTATCATGGTAGTGCATGAGGTGATTCACTCTTTGGAGGAAGGAAAAAGGGAAGGATTCCTTCTCAAACTGGATCTATCCAAGGCATATGATGGGGTTGATTGGATATTCCTGAATAACATTTTGGGGGCTTTTGGCTTCAATGATAAGGTGAGAAAGATTATTTCACAGCTGATATCCACCCCTTCATTTGCGGTATTGGTGAATGGTTCTCCATCAGATTTCTTCAAATCTTCTAGGGGTCTAAGGCAAGGAGACCCCCTCTCTCCAATCCTCTTCATCATTTTGGCTAAGTGCCTGGGAAGGCTTATCCAAGATTATAGTAGTAGGGGACACATCATTGGGCTAAAACCTTCTTTTGGTCCTCTCACTTTTTCCCATCATCAATTTGTGGATGATACCATTTTCGGTGGTGAATCCTTGGTGAAAGAAGCTAGAAATGTAAATAAAATCTTGAATTCTTATTCCAATGCTACAGGATAGCTTATTAACTAGAACAAGAGCTCGGTGTTCTTAATTAACACCCCCATGGATAGACAGAGGAAAGTGGCTAGCTTTTTGGGATGTGGTTTTGGGTCCTTTCCAACATCTTATTTAGGGCTTCCGTTAGGATCCAAACCTCCAAAGACCTTCTGGGGCAGCCTAATTGATAGATTCAATAGGAAATTGGTAGGCTAGAAGGGTATCACCCTTAGTCAGGTAGGAAAAGTTCTCTTGATACAATCCACTCTTTAGAACCTCCCTACTTATGCCTTAAGCCTTTTTTCTATTCCTGCTAAAGTGGTGGACTCTCTGGAAGCTATTCAAAGAAATTTTTTGTGGGCCGACAAAGAAGGAAACAAGAAGTACCCACTGGTGGCATGGGAAACTATATGTAAGCCTAAAAAATAAGGAGGGTTGGGAATCAATAATTTGAAGCAGTTCAACAAAGCTCTGCAAGAAAAACAAATATGGAGAATTTTCAATCCAACAGGGGAATGGATGGATATTATGAAGGACAAATATGCCGCAAGCATGACCTTCAAATAGTTCATCAGTAGAGATATGGACCCGAAGGGCTCCTACATATGGAATGGAATTCAGAGGACTAAGGGTATACCTACCGAGAAATAAAGATGGAAATTAGGCAACGACAGGGATGTCAACTTTTGGCATGATGATTGGCTTAGACAGGGACCCTTATGGAACATGGAGCCTTATAATAGATGGGCTAATACCTGCAATGAAAGATATGGAAGTAGAGTGAGCGACTACAGAAACAAAAATGATTGGGTGGACCTAACAAAGGTGTCCCGGGACTTAAATCCACTGATGGTCAAAATTGGTCACACTCCCCTCTCTCTCAATGAAGATGTTATTGTTTTGGGGGAAACTACAGATGGTATCAACACGGTGGCTTTAGGATATGAAACCATGCAACACATTGATACTCCCCCCATTTGGGATAAGTCTTGGTACCCTGGTCTTATTCCTAAGATCAATATCTTTTTCTGGATTATGCTCCAAAACCATATTTTGACTATGGATAACCTTATTAAGAGAGGGAAGCACATTCCTAATAGATGTATCTTATGCAAAAACCAAAGTGAGAGTGTGGACCTTTTTTTTATCCACTGTGACTTCACTAGACAAATATGATATCATTTCCTTTATTTTTTTTGAGATGTCCTAGTGTTTCCCCATTATGACTCTTAATCTCTTTGACCAATGGAAACAGGGGTTGAGAGGGAATTGTTTATGGTCTTGGGTGATGCCGCACATATGCTGGGGAGTGTGGAAGGAGCGAAATAATAGGATCTTTTGGGAAAAAGTTACCACTACTAAGTATGTTTCCCACAAAATAACTAATGCCCTGATGGAAAACTACACTTACAGCAAAGGTCCCAATCCACTTCACAATAAAGGGGTTAATGATACCAATAAGAGAAAGGATTGCAAATGGACCTTACCACCAGAAGGCTGGTTGAAAGAAAACTTTGACGGGGCTACAAAAGGAAACCCTGGGAAGGCTAGTTTGTGAGGAGTTATAAGGAACTCTCATGGAAAAGGCCTTGTAGCTATTTCAGCTCCCCTAGGGTGACAAATGAACCACTATTCAAAGGCGAGTGTGGAACATCACACCTTAAGGCTGGCTCAGGATATGGGGATCAAGAAAGTGTGGTTAGAAGGGGACTCAAAGAACATAATAGATTGCTTAAATGAAAAGACCAAGCCCGCGTGGACAATTGAGAACATAATAGGGGAGTGTAGACAAATCCTCAAAACCTTTGAACATGTCCATGTGGCTCATGAATACCAGGAAGCCAATCAGGTGGCTGACAGGTTGGTAAATATGGGAGTCAAGAGTGAGGGAGCAAAAAGGTGGAATGACGGGAATAAAATTTTATCAGAAACCTTAGCTCTGATAGAAAGTGATCATGTTTCAGGAATACTTGGATATATTAAATGATAATAATGAGGAGTAATGACATATGGGGGAAGTATCAACGAATGATGTGCAAGTACGGGAGAGGCAGAAGGATTTACTTTTTTTGGTCTCATCGGCACACTTGGAGGCATAAAATTGATTATTACATTCATGAGTCTAAAAGAATATTCACAAAGCATAAACATAATCTCAATTGGAAACAGAGGGTTTCTAGTGGGGAAAATACCAGAAACAGAGGAGGCAAAGAAGGAGCTGAAATGGTGGGTGAAAGGCATAGGAGGGAATAGGAGAAGGAAACCAAAAAATGGTGACGACGCTCTAAGGTTTGGAAGATTTTGAAAAAAGGTGAGGTGATGGTGAGGTCATGGTTGGAAGCCCTCTGTTACAAAGATGATGGTGAAAAGCTGGAATAAAGGGCAAATCAAAATTAATGGGGTGGATTTCATGGTGACGGAGGAAATAGTCTCAGCTATGATGGGTATCCTCATTATAGGGAAAACAATTTACAGAGATAGGAATATTTTTGGGCAAGCTTTGATAGAATTTGTTAAAGATGTAGAGGGAAAGAATGCTTTAGTGAAGAAAGGAAATTTCTACTAGCCGACTTCAATCAAGTTGTTGTGGAGGTTTGTGTTGCGGGTTATTATCAAGTACATCTCTCTAGATATGAGATTCGACTACATAAGCACTCACCACTTTGTGCTTCTCAACCATTTCAAGTATGGGGCTAAGACATCTATTCGCTTCTTCCTATATTCATCTATCAATGAAAATATTAATGATTATAAGGAGAAACTCATCAGCAACCCGCCTTTCCATGAGGGTTTGTTGTTGTTAATTTAAAAATATTTTAAAGATCGGACTATGGGGAAGGAAATTAAGAGCGTGGAGGAGGGAAAAGATGAGTCGGAGGACTTGAGTGAGGATTATGTTCCCTCTAATACTGAGGAAAGCTGAGATATGCACTCAGATACTGAGGAGGAAGAGATTCAGCAGATGAAGAAGGGGAAGAAAAGGGTTAAAATGGAGAAAATTGATTCTCCAATTTTAAAATAGCATATTGAGATTTCCTTTGACATGGATTAAAATGAGAATGCTGATGGTATGGAAATGGAGGATGAGAGTTCTAGTGAAGAGGTAAATACCAAACAAGGAGGAAAGCTGGGGAAGACGAAAGGCAAGAGGAAGATGATGATTAAATTGTCGGTTCAGAAATAGGAGCTTTGTTCAGGGAAAGGGGTTACGAGGCTTAAAAGAGGGAAATAGTTTGAGGAGGAGACCCAGGAGGAGAGGCAGGACATCTAGGACATTATGCAAAAGGAGAGAGACAAAAAAGAGGAGAATAAGGGGAGGGAGAATGAGGAGGCTGATCAAAATTAGGGGTTTGAGGAGTATGGGGCTAACCATTACACTTGCAAAATCACTGGTAAAATCAAGAAACTTATTTGGAGGAATTTTGATATAGTTGCTGCTAAAATGGGGATAAAGAGAGAAATTATTAAGACTTTGGTTAAGGAGAACAAGGAGGGAAGAATCCAGATGGAATATTTAATTGATCTAGCTTTAGTGATTCTTAGTGACAATGCAAGGCAGGATCCTCAAATGGATGTGCTGAATAATGCTAAAAATTGTTAGAATACTTCAGGGATAACTGAGAGGGGGGGTGAATCAGTTATCAGCAATTTTAAATATTTTGTACTTATTAATCTAGATTGATATAAATCAAATGCACATTCAGATAACACATTACACAACACATCAATTTGGTTATAGGGAAACCAAATGGTAAAAACCCCGGTGGGAATTAATACCCACAAAGAACTATACTGTTTATAGTAATCCCTGTTAAAAGATCTTTCAACCCTGTTAGGAGTTGATCATTACAATGCAGTAGTATAGTGACCTGGTTAAGGGTCTGACCCTGTTAATAGTCTTTTACAATAACCCTATTAGGGGTGGTGGACTCACTGTCCAAGTGGTGAAGGCTACAACCTTATGGTTATTTGATACACACTGTATCAACAAGATGAACTGTTGTTTGTGACACTGCTTGTCTAATCAGTTCCTTTTATGCACCGATGCTTTAACCTCTTGTAAAGCACTACAAAAATCTTCTTTGTGTTTTGAAAGCTTCTACTTCAATATCTATATTATCAACATATGATAAATATAGCTCTGCTGCTTTTACTCTTTGCTCTGCTTTTCTAATCTCTAGCTTTCGCAACTCTTCTTATCACAAATGACCTTCTATAAGTACATACACCAAGTATGAGATCATGGGACCTATTATAAAACTCTTCTTAACATTCTTGTCAGCTCTACTAAACACGCAAGCATAATTACAACCGCGCAAGTACTAACTGAATAGACACGTCGCTTCACTAAATCGGCTTTATCAATTTAACCATAACTTTGTAATCTTCTTGAAATATGTTTGGCGCCTTTAGATTAATATCAACAACTCATAACTCATCATTAATATACACACGCATATCTTGAAGATAGGTGCAACTCAATCAACACGTTACATATGTCGACCTTAAACCGTTATTCCTCTAGAACTGTAACCGTCAATAATAGAATTACATATCTTTATTGAAACATAATATATGGGTCTGCGTGTATGAAAATAGAATAATAAACATGTCAACAACATGTATCTATCCATGCAAGTCTTCATGTCATCATATGGATAAGTACATACAGAAGTGTTGCTATGTATTATATGTTGTCATCAATGACAAACATACAATGAATCAACTGTTCAAAATCAAATCTCCAAAAATCTCCCCCTTTGGCATTGATGGAAATATATGATAAAAACAACTTCTGTTCATGGTGTCTTCTTTCTTTTACAATCTTCTCAATATCCTCATCAAAGATTCATGTACACTGCTGCAGTTACATAGACTGTGTTTTAGATGTATACTCCCCCAGAGTATAAGCTCCTTGTATGTGTTCCTTGTTTAGCTCTTTGTTTGTGTTCCTTGTTTTTAGTACATACTCCCCCATTGACATCAATG
>MU225134.1:1822477-1842600 GCA_018584345.1 Thuja plicata
CTAATTCTGCTAAATCCTTTGGTAACCGACTGAACTCGGTAAGTACTGTGAACTCGGTAAAGACTGACTTTCCATCACATATTCTTTGATGACCGACTGAACTCGGTAAGTACTGAATTTTGTTTGTTGACCGAGTGAGCCCGGTAGTAACTAACTTCTCGATATAGTATTCTGGAGGGCTCGGTAGACTCTGTAAATTGCTTCTCTTACCGTCTGAACTCGGTAGACTCAGTAAACTGCCTGCTGAACATTCTGAGCTCGGTAGACTCTGTCTAATGATTGATATGACATTCTTTACTCGGTAGACTCTGTCTGATGACTGATATGACATTTGTGTAACATCAAAGACAATACACAATTTAAACAATTGTATCCAACAGTACCATGTGTTAAACTTATACACTTTACGAGTGACAATGACACTTATTTTTGATATATAGTTGTGTATCTAAGATTTTGAGTAATTCTATATGTCAGACTGTTGATAACATTGATATATTTATTCATAATATGTTGTATTCATATAAGTGTATTGAGGCACAAAAAATGTGTTGTGTATGGTAATGGAGTTGGGTTCTCAAAAGACTTAAAAAGATTGATTTTTTGGTTTGTTGGGAGGGGTGGCTGAATATTAGAAATAATTGAATTTTAGCAGTGTTGACTGGCTTAGTCATGATTAGTTTCACAGTTCAAATTTCAAACATATCACTATCAATTTGAGAGCATCAAGAACCATTCATTGTGGGAGAAGACTGTCAGCTCCATTATCTCTGGTTGGTCATGTAAATTCTAGTGGACATCTTTTTTCACTCGCGTAGCATCAAGAACGTTCCAGCGCATGTCGGATCGAAGTGTTCCCAAGGTGCACTAAGACAAATTGGGCAGAAACTTTTGGAGAGTGATATATCGCACCTCGTGAGAGATATCAGAGGTCTATGAAGTGCACAAGGATCATCTTGGGAAGGTCCAAAATCATGTGGCTTAGTTCTGGGAGATTTCAATTGGATTCCATTTGGCGACCCGATCTCAGTTGGTGCACAAAGTTGCATTGTTGCTCAGTTAAAATTTGCTCAATGGTGCATATTTTAAACTATTCATCATGGGAGAAAACCGTTAGCTCCATTAGATCCAGTTGGCTGGGTAAAGTTTAGTGGATACCTTTTTTCCCTTGTGTAGTATCAAGAATGTTCTGGTGCATGTTGGAACAAAGTGTTTCCAAGGTGCACTAAGCCAAATTGGGCAACAATTTTTGGAGAGCGATATCTCGGACCTCATGAGAGATATCAAAGATCTATGAAGTGCACAAGGACAATATTGGGAATTTCTACAATCATGTGGCTTAGTTCTGGGAGATTCCACTTAGATTCCATTTGGCGATCCGATCTTGGTTGGTGCAAAAATTTGCATTGTTGCTCAGTTGAAAGTTTCTCTATGGTGCATCTTTCAAGCCGTTCATTGTGGGACGAAACTGTCGGCTCTATCAACTCTAGTTGGTCAGTTAAACACTAGTGGATACCTTTTTTTTTCTCATGTAGCATCAAGAACATTCTGACATATGTCAGACCTAAGTGTTCCCAAGGTGCACTAAGCCAAATTGGGCAGCGATTTTTAGAGACAAAGACGTAATATGAAAATAATACATACATACAACACATGAAAAATATATAATATGGAAATGATACATACATAGAACACATGAAAAAGATAAAATAACCAGAAATGAACATTTAAATATGTATATATGAAATTGTTTTGTACAAAATGTGGCACATGCACCATCTCAAAATAGTTGCAAAATCAACATATCTAGATACAATGTGGCATACGCCATCTCAAAATGTGTCATATGGTATCTCAAAATAAGAAGTTCAACTACAAATGTTTCTAGGACATCCTATTCTACTGGTGGATCATCAAAATGAATCCTCTTCAAAGTACTCTTTGGCTCTGATGGATCCTACATTTAAACACAAAAGTGAAACCCCAAGTTAGATTACTTAATTTATATGGTTTCTACAAATAAAAAATAAAAATTCAAAATCATATTCAACAATAATAAATAAAAAAAATTTAAAATTGAACTCTCATATACCTTGCGTCTCTGTCTCCTCATGCAGTTAGGAGACCTAACATATGTCCTTGGTAGCGAAGGGACAATGCACCCATTGTCGACTCTGACCTGTATATGTTTGTGAACATGAGATTGATCTACGAGTTATACTATTTAATGTTAAATCCTTGGTAGCAAATATATGTTTACAAAATAATTTAATTAACATTTAAACTTACCTATGTTGAACTTTGTTCAGGCAATGTCAGTTGGGTCAATGATATAAAATCTTGGCATTGTACCTCCCTCAAACTAGGGGTGACCTACAAAATTCAAATAGATACTTGATACAATCATGACTTGATCATATTATATATGCTTGATAGTAAAATACAAACAAATAAATTTAGAAATATACGTACCGTGGGGCTATCACTATGAAATAAGATGCCTATGACTCTACCATGGTGAATCGGTCTCATGACATCATCAGACACCACCCTCTGTCAAATAAACCATGTAAATTAAAAATGAGTACGCACAAGTGACAAGTATACATGTATACATAAATAATCTAAAAATACTTGATTACCTTCCCCTTGTCAATGCCAGATGCCTGAACTCCCTTACATTGCCCCCAGTGGAAACTGATGAAACCTACATTAGTATGTAATAAGATGATCATAAGAATTCAAAAACACGTGTATATACTATTATAAAAAAGGAAACCAATGAGTACATTAAAATGTATATACCATATAAGTGTCAATGACAAATTAAATGGCCAAAAGCATGGACCCCTCCACCTATGCCATCTCCTCCTCTGTCATCAACTGAACATAAATGGAACACATAAAAAAACATAAGTGGGCAATCATTATAAGAAAATTCTACTAAAAATATGAATGTTTAAAATTAAATATAATGTAACAAGTTAAATGTTTTCTCTTACCATAATAGTGAGAGTCCATGGATTTTCATGCCCCTGATGCACATCTCCATGAGGTGCTTCAATGCCTGAAGTGTGTTGTGTAGTATCGTCCACCTTGAAGACGTAGTTATATGCATCACTATCATTCAAGGGACCCAAGCACATATTCTTGTACATAATGCAAGTGTGGGGAACACAAACATGTGATCTCATGGAGGATGTGGAAGGGCCAGAATTATCAACATGAGGAGGCAACAATGTCGCACTCTTCCTAACTTGTAGATCACTCAAGGTGTGAATGGCTCAAATAGTTTGTGAGTCGACCTCAAAAATAATATCAGGATGTTACACTATAGGAGGTGGTGAAATCTCAGGAGGGGGGACATATGTGCAAGATTTCACCCAGTGTGCCCATGGCCTGTCTTGAGGAGTGCCTAAGCCTATGCCTTGGTACAGTCTCATGCTCCAATAATTTACCTTGTGACCGAGCACAAATTTAACATACAATTTTCTTAATAAATATAATGGGACATCCAAATTGCTGTGGGGTAGCCTATCAAAAACCATCCATAGGCGGTCCCAAAAGTGGTCACATATTGAATCATTTGTGCACCATTTAATTGACAACTTGGTCTTTTTAGGCTCCAATTTTAAACCAGTTTTGGGATCTGCAAAAAGGTTACATATGTCATGTTTTGATATAGTTAGCTTCATAATTTGATCATAATCAAGCCCATCGTCAAACTCGATGTGCATGGAATTGTACCAAAGAAGTGTGACATTATGATGCTCTTTAATTTTCTCCATGTTTTCAATATTGGAGTTCAACGTGGAAAACATGGAGCGCAGTGTGGGGATATTGGCATATGTAGTCTAATATTCTCTAAGTTGATTTAGATTGTCTCCTGTGACATCCTCTAAAGGTTGATGGTTTGAGACTAGTTGGTCTTCTAAAGGTGGGGTGTATCATCTTAAAATGGAATCACTTCCATTTTGGTAGGTTTAGCACCCTCATTTAGTACACTTGCATATTAATTTGCATTTAGGATGCATATGCACTTGATTCTACATTTCTAGGTGAAACTAGGGTTAGGATCTTGTGGATCCTCCTTAATTTCCCTCTCTATGGCTTTATTTTTAGATAGAAACTATGTACTATCTCTCCTAATCTTCATCATACCTCCTCTATGGCCTTTGTGCCTCTATCCAACACTTTGGTGTATTTTCTCACCTTCCTATGTCCCTGACTAACCTGGGAATCCTACAAATTTCTCAAGGTGACCTGATTGAAACCTCAGGTCAGGGTTGAAGTTGATTCTGACCAATGTAATAATTGAGGTTGACCTTGACCTAGGTCAATTTTGAGGTCAACTTTGACCTCTGTTGGGTGTTGATCCCAGCTTTCAGATCCAAAGCTTATCAGGGTTCTAAACTTAAAAATAGGTCCCCAGGTTTGGATGCGAAAGTGTTTTCTCTAATATTCGAATTAATACATCCCCTCCTTGGTTAGTGATTTTAATTGGACCATAATTCAAGGCAAAATTTGAATTTGGGTCCCTTGCATTTCCCTAGGAGGCCTATATTGAGATCTTTATATAAACACTCTCTTTTTCCTTCATTTTTTCATGAAAGGAAATCGTAAGATGACATGATGCAATAACGATTAAGACATGATGATGATGCAAGAAAGAAAGAGGATGATATAGAAGAACAAGATATGATGATGCCTTAATACATAAATTTATTTTTTGGACAAGCTATTATGGATCTTCTTTGGAGCAAGAAAGAGCTCTTCCTTCCTTCCTTTTTCTTGGATCCACCATTTTCAAACATTGAAGCATTCAAAAGATACTATCATGGGGTAGCAACTACAAACTGTGAGCTTGGTAGGAATACTTTAGCCTTGGGGGCTTGGTATGCTTTCTTTATCATATTCAAATCTATGCATTTCTTTCTCATTTTCAATTGATGCTAGGGTTTTAATCTAGAGGATTAGATCTTGGCATTACACATTCAAAGCTCTTTCTAAGAGCAACACATACACATACATTCTAGTATATTTGGCTATTCGTGGAGGTGGAAACCACCAAAATGGGGGTTTGACTAAGGTAAAACCCTATATAGCCACCCCAAAACCCTTTTTTTTAGATATTTGCAGGTGTTGTTTCGGGAGTTATAGGTTCGGAATAACGAGTTGGAGTGTAGATTCGGATACCCTTTTCGGCAAACTATTGGGATCCAGAAATTTTTTTCTGTCGGAGATTTTAGAGGTCGATTCTGCCCTAGGTCAAAATCAAAAATTCTGGGTCAATGGTGATATTGACTTGAGGATCAAAATTAGAACTGAGCCAGATCGGAAAACAATTTATGGGTTTTGTCTGTCTCTACGTTTCTATTCCAGAACCGGTTGTGGATTTTCAAGAAACTCAACACGGGCATCAGAAAAAGGGTATTTCTAGATATTCTATGATGTGAGGTAGGTATTTTACTCTATTATTCTTTGCAAGTATTTCCAAGCTTTACATTCCTTATCATAACAATTAAATGTAAATGGTTGAATATGGCATAGGGTCTCTTTTATATGCAAATCTCCATTGTGCAAACCTTATTGAGAAGACCATCCTATTGTGTTTACCCTTTACATTTTTGTGAACCCACAATAGACAACTCTTTCTCTTTGGTGTTAGATTAACATGTTATGTTAGATATTGCATGCATATAGAAGTATGTTTTCTTTTATACTCTTGCATTTATATTTCAAAAATATAGAAAAAATTACAAAATTTCTTTAAAAACACAAAAACATTTACATGCTTGTAATTTTATTTTGTGTTCGACATGTATGAATTTTGTTTTGAATACTTTAATGAGGCTTCTATTTCACAAGAGGATAGATCCCTTAGTGAGGTACATGGAAGTGAGCATGAAAATGGTTCAAATGAGATCTCCCTGGATCCTATTCCTATTTCATCCTCCTCCACAACTTCTCTAGTTGACCTTTACCATAGGGTATGTGCATGGTTACCTTCATATTCCACTATTTGAAACATTGAGGCACCTATAATGTTATTCCCTAAACCTTTGATGATGGTAAAAGGGTGTCCTCAAATAACTATTAAGGGTAAACCTAAAGATCCTTTGGATTTCTTTGATAACATGGATTTTTTTTCACATGCTTATCGCACATGAAATAGTCCTCAACCTACTGTTCTAGCTTCTTTACCACCTTCTCAACCCATGCTTCCTCAAGCACCTAGGTTACCTTCTTCCTTTAAGGAGTATGATTTAGTTGAGCAATTATGTACTACTCCAGCTAAAATATCTTTATGGGAATTGCTTCAAACTTCTCCTACATATCATGAGGCTTTGCAAAAATTTGTATCTACTCTTCCTACTCCGCCCCCTAATCAAGAGAATATCAATTCATTTTTGGAGTGCATGCATACTATGCCTTTTTTACCTCCTATTGTGTTTATAGATGATTATTTACCTTCTGTTGAGGTGCATAATCAATATGATGCTCTTATGGTTGTTGTTTCTATCAATCAGAGTATCATTCATAGAACATTAATTGACAATGGATCTAGGCTTAATGTTTGTAGCATGGATATGCTTAAGGCAATTAAGTTTGATCTTACAACTATTCAAATGTATAATATCCCTATTCATGGATTTGATAACATCGCAAAGAAAACTTTGGGTATTATTATGCTACCAATTAAGGTTGGTCCAGTTCTTCTCAATACACCTATTCATGTTATGCCTAGACCTCTCAATTATAGCATTTTGTTAGGAAGACCTTCGTTACATACTATGCATGTGGTTCCTTCTACTCTTCATCATAAAGTTAGGCTCATTTATAACAATCTGATGTATACACTACATGCGGATGATGCGCTGAATCCTTGCCTAAATGTAGAATATGCTAAGGTTTCTGAACCTATACAACCAAGTAAGGAACCTGAGCAACCACCTGAAGTTAAACAAGCTGAAGCTCCACCTTCTTCTTTAACTAGAGATGATTGGGGAACATTGGATTTTAATCCTTCTTTTATGGGAGAATATAAAGTCTTTGATTTAGAGTTTATGAAAGAACAAAGTGGGTTTGAAAAACAAGTTTTTATTCCTTCTCCATTTTCTAAGGAATTAAAAAGTAACTTTATTGCTGCTTCACTTGAAGAAAGAATTGAGACAATAAAACCAGATTGTTATGACATTGTGACATATTCCGCTCCTTTAACTCAATCTGATATGGCTGGTAGATATGGTTTCGGTTATCATCCACTCAAGAAATCAGGATTCAATGGGAAATGATGTGGTAAATATGAACAAGATATACAAGTGCCCTTGGACAATGAAGTTTATGATTATACTTATGGGTTAGGATTCAATCTTTATAAGCAACCATCAACTTTTCCTCTTAATGTCAATCATATCTATGGTGGACATTTGAAGTTGGTTAATCTGCTTCTCCTTGACATGGATCAAAAACCTAGTTTGGATATTTTCCTGAGGATGAAGCCCTAGCCGATTTTTTAGGGGCTTATCAAGATCTACCTACATTTCATCATATAAGAAGAAAGCCCTATTGTCTAAATAATGAAGCCTATTTTGGAGAACATGATGAACAAGATATTTCTCCTTTGCCAATGGATTCTCCCATGCAAAGTAATTTATTAATAAATGAGACTATTGAAGTTCAGGTAGATGTGAATGACTCTGAAAAAATAATCAAAATTGGGAAATGTTTAAATCAAGATGAACATGATTGGTTGGTTTCCCGCTTACTTGAATATAAGGATATATTTGCTTGGACATATTCAGATATGTTGGGTATAGATCCTAAGATTGTTACTCACAATATTGTTCTCAAACCTAATGCTAAACCTGTGAAATAGAAAATCTGAAAGATGAATCCAGGCATTGCCTTATAAGTTAAAGCTAAAATTCAAAAATTATTAGGTGTTGGGTTCATCTTCTCTATTGATTACTTTGAATGGATCTCCAATATTGTGGTTGTTTCTAAAGGAGAAAATAAGATAAGGATGTGCACTAATTTTTTAGATTTAAATAAGGCATCCTTAAAATATTATTCCCCATTACCTAATATTGATATGATTGTGGATTCGACAGTGGGTCATGCTTTATTATCTTTTATGGATGGTTTTTTGGGTTATATTCAAATCTTTATTCCTATTGAAGATCAACTTAAGACCGCATTTATAACACCTTGGAGAAAATTTGTTGGTTCATGATGCCCTTCAGATTAATATATGCGGGAGCAACTTATCAACATGCTATGACTTTGATTTTTCATGATTACATTCATAAGATTCTGGAAGATTATGTGGATGATATCTTGGCAAAATCTATACAAAGAGAGGATCATGTGTTCATTTTACGACAAATATTTGAAAGAATTAGGAGTTATACTATGAGATTGAATCCTAATAAATGTGCCTTTGGAGTTGATTCTAGTAAATTATTAGGATTTATAATCTCTAAGCGATGCATAGAGGTTGATACTGAAAAGATTGATGCTATTGTTAACATGCCTCCTCCCAAGAATATTTCTCAATTATGCAGTTTACAGGGAAAAATACAAGCTATTCATTGCTTTGTTTCTAACTTAGCTGATAGAATTGTTCCTTTCACTTCCTTGCTTAGAAAAAGATACCACTTTTTCTTGGAATAAGGAATGTAAACAATCCTTTGAGCAATTTAAGGAGTATCTTGCTAATCCTCCTATTTTTGGAATCCGCTCAATTTAATAAACCCTTCTATCTATATACTTCCACTACTCCAAATGTCATGAGTGCATTATTGTCTCAACATGATAGAGAAGGTAAGGAAAGACCAATGTACTACATTAGTCATACTTTACTTGATTATGAAACAAGATATACTGATTTGGAAAGACAATGATTGGCTTTAGTTTATGCTTTTCAAAACTCAGCCATTACCTGTTGAATGTTGAGGTCAATGTGATTGTTAAAATTTGATCCTCTCAAACACCTTTCCTCAAAGACTGATCCGTCTGGCCATCTGGAAAAATGGGTGATGTTACTTACAGAATTCGATCTTAATTTCATTCTTCAAAATTCAATTAAAGGAAAAGATTTAACTAATTATTTAGCTGAAGCTCCTTGTCCTCATTCTAATACGAGCATTACCTCAATAGAATTCCCTGGTGAGAACATTTTAGCTATTAAGAAAGAAGATGTTTGGGAATTATATTTTGATGGTTCTAGATGTAAGACAGGTTTTGGTGTAGGCATTATCTTAGTCCCTCCTACGAAGAAATCGATCCCTATGTCATATAAATTGACCTTTCCTTGTACTAATAATATTGCGGAGTATGAAGCTCTTATAGCTGGCTTACGAGCAACTTCATCCCTTCATATTAAAAACTTGGAAATCCACGGGGATTCACAATTGATTGTTGAACAAATAAAAGGATTTTATCAGACTAAGAATGATAAAATGATGCAATATAGAGATTTGGCTCTTGATATTCTTTCACAATTCTCTTCTTATACGATTCAGACTTTACCTAGGAAAGATAATCGACGTGCGGATGCCATGGCAAGTGCAGATTCTTTGGTTTGTCTCAAGAATAATTCTGAAGACTTTCAATTTATTATACATACTCTTAAACACCCTGTAATTTATAATAAGGTTACTTCTGATTGTTTTAACTTGCATTTGGATGAATGGTAGTCGCATATCTCTCATTTTTTGAAAAATAATACTTTTCCAGAATCAACAACAAGGAACATGTGTAATCGTATTAGGAAACTTGCAGCACATTATATAATTTTAGGAGATACACTTTATAAACTTTATTAGAATGGTTTGCTATTAAGATGTCTTAGTAGAACCAAAATTCTAATAGCTTTAGCAGAAGCTCATTCTGGTTCTTGTGGGGGACATTTTGGTGGGAAGTCCTTAGTTAATAAACTTCTTAGAATGGGATACTATTGGCAAACAATGGA
This sequence comes from Thuja plicata, assembly GCA_018584345.1. Taxonomy (NCBI): domain Eukaryota; kingdom Viridiplantae; phylum Streptophyta; class Pinopsida; order Cupressales; family Cupressaceae; genus Thuja; species Thuja plicata. The sequence goes on from MU225134.1 coordinate 1,832,454, forward strand.
ACAAGATTGTTTTATGTTTGTTAAGAAGTGTCCTCAGTGTCAGCAACATGGACATTTAATTCATGCTCCTGCTTGTGAGCTTCATAATCAAGTGGCTCCATGGCCTTTTATTATTTGGGGTTTTGATCTTATTGGAAAAATCTCACCAACTTCTTCTCAAGGACATACGTACATCCTAACAGCTATAGATTAATTTACAAAGTGGGTAGAAGCTATTCCTCTTGGTTCTACTACTATGGATGATATTTGTGATTTTATCCTTAATCATATTATAGCGCGATTTGGTATTCCTTCAACAATAGTTTTAGATAATGGTACTTCTTTGAAGAATAAAGAAGTCATGAAATTCTTGGAGAAATATCTTATTCAACATAGATTCTCTACTCCCTACTACCCTCAATATAATGGCCAAGCCGAAGCATCAAATAAAGTTATTGAACAAATCTTAAGGAAAATAGTTAATAAGCATGCGAAAGATTGGCATACCCAACTTACCTATGATTTATGGGATTAGAGGACTAGTGTTCGTACTACTATGGGTACTTCTCCTTATAATCTTGTTTATGGTACTGATGCTATTATGGCCTTAGAATTAGAAATACCTTCTTTGCATGTTTCATTTCATGGGATAATCGACAAGGGTACTTTTCGGGAACAATGATTACAGGAATTAGAAATGTTGGATGAACAATGGATAAATGCTTTGGAACATATTAAGGCTTATCATAAATCACTTCAAAAATAGTATAATCATAAGGTGATTGAATGATCATTCTTGGTAGGTGATTTAGTCTTGTATGAAAATCAAAGGAATGTGAATGCTTTACCTGGTGAGAAAGGGAAATTTAGCCCTAATTGGCATGGACCTTTCATAGTAATTAAGGATTTTACTTTAGGTACTTATAAGATTAATGATATGAATGGTGTCCCTCTTAAGGAACCTATTAATATTATGCATCTCAAATGTTATTATCCCTAATACATCATTCTATCTTTGTATATTTATGTATTCCTTATAGAATAGTTAGGTCTGTAGGTTATGTAATTCAAATGCATTCATACATTATTTCATTCTTTCTTTCTATTAAATTTTTGTGTATTGATGAAAAGTACAAGTAATCAATCATAGAACTAACTGGGCAAAGAAAATATTTTATATATAAACTTCTATGAGTTTGGTATATATATGGCACATGTGCCATGTATATCAATCTCTATCTCTATGCTCTGAGGGTCGGTGGCTTCTGGCTCTCTCTGATATGTAGCATGAGGCTAAGGATCTTGATACAGTAGTCTATGTGTGACTCCTCAACATGCTCATCTCATAGTTATGTTCCTGAGCTCTTTGTAGGTCAGCCATCAATTTCTCTTCTCTCTCTTTACATAAACTTATCTCTCTCTCTATATGCATACAAAAATATCTGCATGTTTGTCAGGATCCCTCTGTCGAATAAGGGACTCTTTCTCGCTAGCTAGAAATTGGTAGGATATACATGCATCCTTCAGGACCTTGAATACAAAGCTCCTCTACTTCGCTACGCTAGCTGCAAAATTCAAACATATTTATCTTTTAGTACTTCTTCTAGAAAAACATTTACTTAAAATATTCTAATCAATTGCATATCTCATACCTGGATCTCCCTCTCCCCGCTCACTATGTCTAGGTCTAGGCGGTTGTGTCTCTGTATGCACGCAGGGAGGTCATCATGATCTTAATGGTACAACATAGACTGCATGATCATCTGCACCTGTACCACTATCTAGGGGCATCTCCTCTACTCTCTCCTCTTCTCTCTCCTCCTCCATAGGAGATCTCCCTTGAAGATGGGCTCCTCCTCATCTCTCAGATCCTCCTCCTCCTCCACTGGTATGTCACCATCTTGGTGTGTCCTCTCACAAAGACCTAGATATCCTATGGGGTAGTCATCAGGGAAGATGGGGTGGGTTCCTTATAGACTCCAATATCTGATATAGTCTCTACTGACACCTGCATAGGATACATTAGGAGCTACCTCTGTATCCTCAGTCTCATCTATCTTGCTATCTACAATATCTACTACTGTAGGTCAGCATATAGCGTCGGGTATCTTATAGTATCTCGTCGAGTATACATATTGAGGTATTGTCTGGGGGACCCCCTGTGCCAGACCAAACTATCTCATCACTCTATCATACTAATATGGCATCACTATATGATTGATAGGACCCTCTAGTAGCTTGCATTGTCATGAGTGTCTCAGCTGATGTCGAGTATCTGTCCATTTTGTCATCCAGTAGTACGGTCTCCATATCACATCAATACCCGGTATACGGTCAAAGAGTACCCTCCAAAAGAGGATATACACATACTACCATACATTTGATAGTGGATATGCAAAATCTCTCAGTGTACTCATATCTACCTTCACCGGAACACCTTGTGGTCATGTACATGTGTAATGCTCAAACTTCCAAACCAGTAGCAAGGTGCATACTATAAGACTCTCCCACTGGAATCTCACTAACTGACACAACTCATGGTAAATATGAGATAACATGTTGCGGCCCCATGAGAAAACAATCTTGTCGCTCTCCATCCTGCGTACAAGATGGGTGAATGGTGCTAAGAAGACTTTACCCTTTGTGTTGGGTACTACAACCAAAGAGAGTATACATAGCATCACTCTCCGTACCAAAGGTGTCAGGCCTACTAGTATGGCTGATAGAGTGATTTGATCTGCTAGGGTCCTCATCTGTGGTACTCATCCTAAGAAATACTCCCCATCTAAAATAACCTCAGTAGGACCCCACTGTGCTCTCATTTTGATAGGCTCACCTCAGACTAGAAGTCATAGGATCCTATATACATTCTCTAGTGTGATCGTGATCTCTCCTAATGGAAGATGGAAGGAAAAAGTGTCCTCATCCCACCTGTCTATCATGGATGATATCATAGATCGATAGAACCTCATCTATGGTAGGAATGCAACCCAGTACAATCCTACATCTCTCAAAAGTTGTATCTCATCCTTTTGTAGCTCAGACAAGTTCTCTTTGACAGTCAGTAATAGCCCTCCAAAGGGGTGCTCTCGGAGATGGACAAGATCTTGTCAGCACAAAAAACATGATATTAGTACTCTATCATCAAAAAACTATAATACCCACTTGACCAGGTAGAGGTCAACCTTTTTGGGTTAAGGTTGACCTTTTCAGGTCAAGGTCAACCTTTTTGGGTCAAGGTCAACCTTTTTGGGTCAGGGTCGACCTTATCCCCAGAAAGGATGAGACCTTCCCAGTTATGGTCAACCTTAAAGGGTCAAGGTTGACATAACTGGGTCAACGTTGACCTTTTTGGGTCAAGGTCAATCTTCCCTATAAAAAAAATAATTTTTCAATCACAAATATTAAAACAAGGAACCTACCTCAGGAAGTGGTTGTCCGCTGGCCAGGCGCTCTCTCAGGACCTCCATTCGGCTCACTCGAAGTTCTTCTCTCTTCAGCATTATACTTCTTTTTCTAAACTCTGAAAAATAGTAAGAATGAGAAGGTAAGTGTTTCTTTCTCTTATTTATAGCTATAAATTAGGGTTTTGTTTGAATTTACCTAGGTCAAATTCAAATTTCCCTATATATGCATTTAGATAGACATTCACTCTTTTCATCATAACTTGAGTTTGGTAGCTCTGTTTTTAGTGTCATTAGTGGAGTTGGAATTGTGATTCAGATACCTAACCTCTTGAATCAGTTTGGGAAGGTTTGGAATTCTTTTAACTAGTTTAGGAAAAGAATTTTCAATAAATTGCATATACAGTGTATAGATCTAACCTTGTCACCTTGTTTCACCTTTTAGAATTAGCAAGTCAAAATAGGGGGGCATAAGGGGCTCTATGCACTTCTCAAATTCATCCTAGTAAGGCTTAGGTGCTCTATGGATTTTCATTAACCTTGTGCGCTGCAGGTTGCAGGTACTAATGGTTTCTTGCAGGATCTCCACGTTGAGGACTTGGCTATATCCTTTTTACTTTATGATGTTTTCTTACTTTAGCTTGCATATTCATGTCGTGTCATATCTAAGCTAAAGTGGGGGATAAATGTGTCATCTTAAAATGGAAGCACTTCCATTTTGGTAGGTTTAGCACCCTCTTTTACTACACTTGCATATTAGATTTGCATTTAGGATGCATATGCACTTGATTCTGCATTTCTAGGTGACACTAAGGTTAGGGTCCTATGGATCCTCCTTAATTTCCCTCTCTATGGGTTTATTTTTAGGTATAACCTATGTACTAGATCTCCTAATCTTCATCATACCTCCTCTATGGCCTCTATGCCTCTATCCAACACTCTAGTGTGTTTTCTCACCTTCTTAGGTCCCCGACTGACTTGGGAATCCTCCAGATTTCTCAAGGTGACCTGACTAAAACCTCAGGTCAGGGTTGAAGTCAATTATGACCTAGGTCATAATTGAGGTTGACCTTGACCTAGGTCAAGGTTGAGGTCAACTTTGACCTTTTTCGGATGTTGATCGCCGCTTTCAGATCCGGAGCTTATTGGGGTTCTAAACTTAAAAATAGGTCTCCAAGTCCAGATGCGGAAGTGTTTTCTCTGATATTCAAATTAATACATCCCCTCCTTGGTTGGTGATTGTAATTGGACCATAATTCAAGGAAAATTTTGAATTTGGGTCCATTGCATTTCCCTAGGAGGCCTATATTGAGATCTCTATATAAACACTCTCTTTTGCCTTCATTCTTTCATGAAAGGAAATCGTAAGATGACATGATGCAATTATGATTATGACATGACAATGATGCAAGAAATAAAAAGGATGATATAGAAGGACAAGATATGATGATGCCTTAATACATAGAAGCATTTTGTGGATCTTCTTTGGAGCAAGAAAGAGTTCTTCCTTCCTTCCTTCCTTCTTCTTGGATCAACCATTTTCAACATTCAAGCATTCAAAAGATACTATAATGGGGTAGCAACTATGGATTGTGAGTTTGGTAGGAATACTTTAGCCTTGGGGACTTGGTATTCTTTCTTTGTCATATTCAAATCTATGCTTTGCTTTCTCATTTTCAATTCATGTTAGGGTTTTAATCTAGAGGATTAGATCTTGGCATTACACATTCAAAGCTCTTTCTAAGAGCAACACACACACATACATTCTACTATATCTGGCTATTCATGGAGGTGGAAACCACCAAAATGGGAGTTTTAATAAGGAAAAACCCTATATAGCCACCCTAAAACCCTCTTTTTCAAATATTTGCAAGTGTTGTTTCAGGAGTTATAGGTTCGAAATAGCAAGTTGGAGTGTAGATTTGGATACCCTTTTCAGTAAACTATCAGGACCTAGAAACAAATTTTCTGTCAGAGATTTTAGAGGTCAATTTTTCCCTAGGTTAGAATTGGAAATTATGGGTCAATGGTGACATTGACTTGAGGGTCAAAATCGGAACTGAGCCAGATCAGAAAATGATTTCTGGGTTTTGTCTGTCTCTGCGTTTGTGTTCCAGATCTGGTTGCAGATTTTCTAGAAACTCAACACAGGCATCAGAAAAAGGGTATTTCTAGATATGCTATGATGTGAGGTAGGTATTTTACTCCATTATTCTTTGCAAGTATTTCCAAGCTTTACATTCCTTATCATAACAATTAAGAAAGGTTGAATATGGCATAGGGTCTCTTTTATATGCGAATCTCCATTGTGAAAACCCTATTGAGAAGACCATCCAAATTTACCCTTTACAGGGGGATTGTTTGGAGGTGGTTCCAGAATGTTAACGGGGTCATTGGGAGGGTTTTCTGATTGGTTTGAGTCCATGTATGATTATAATTAAAACCAAAATAGACAATTATAATCAATTTAAACAAAATGATAAATAATATCAATTAAACCCTATTTTTTATAAAAACTACAAATTTCAAATAAAAAACAACAAACAAAATTTAAAAATTTTATGTACATACCTATTCAATTTGGAGATAAATCTAAAATATTAAAATTGGATATCAGATTGGTTTCAGATATCTGAAACCTTGGGCTGCATTTGACGTTTTCATAATGAAAATTGAGAACACGGTCCGCGGGCCTTAAAAATAAGTTTTATTGGAAAAAATCAGATATCTAATTAGGCTTGTGCTTTGGCTTTCGGTTTGGCCAGGTGTACTGACATCCAAGCCTACTAAAAATTCAACAAAAAATTTAGTGCACTTTTGGACGAGTGAAAAGAGGATTTTTACACATCGCCAATTTTTGGCATACCATGATCCTACACATACCCAAAGAAGGGTTAAAAATAACTTCTTGCACCGATATGGCCTCATGGAGAGGGGGATCCTTAGGAGAGGGATAAAGTGATAAAAGGGAGGCTAAGCCACTATCACCTTGAGAAAATAGATGCATTTTAAGACTAATCTAAAAGGAAAACATGCATGGAATAACATGAAATGCAATGATTACTAACTAATGCATGAAATAAAATATTTTTGTTGTTTTGCAACATGTAAACATGAAATAATGTAATGGATCTATGCATGAAAAGAAGATCTAAATACATACAATCTAGCAAAGGTGGATGTAAAGATTGATTAATGCAACACATACAAGTAGATCTAGAAAATGAGGATCTAACCACCAAAATCAAAAGGAAGAAACATCATAAGTTGGGTTCACCAAAATGTATAATAAGAAATGGTAAATAATGCTAGGATCTAGATTACTTACCAACTCCTACATGCATTGTAATGCAAAGCCTCTACCAAAATGAATTTTATTAGCACAACTAAAAGGAAGACGGGTGCTAATGCAAGATCTATGCTTTGTGGGGCTTTAACTCCTAATAGATATTGTTTAGCGATATATCTAATTTGGTAAAGTAAATGCAAGGGAATATAAGTAAGAAAAAGTGCACCTGGAAACAAGACGGAGAAGACTATACTTTGAAACTAGATTTTCTTGTTATAGTCTCAGAATTAAATATAACTTTGGATCTAGCAAACAAGGACTTGTATCTTTTTGCACTAGAAATTTTAATGAAAAATGGTAGGAACATGTTGATTTTCTGGGAACATGTCAATTTTCTGAGAACATGTCAAAATTTTTTGGAACAAGTCGAGTACCTGACTTGTTCCTAGAAAAAATTGATAAAACTTTCCCAGATCTTGCAGCTGCACCTATACTTCTCAGATCCAGAATCATATTTCTGCAACCTGTTCCTACACACAAAAAAAGGGGAAACGGTCGGAGAAAGTGGTTTTCCTTGGTCAAACCCCCATTTAGGAATCATCCTTGAAATTGATTTGAAATTGCATAAGAAAAGATGAAATGGAAGCTAGATCTGAAACATAAATCACCTTATACCTTGATGATGCAATGCCTCTTTGAATATGATTACAAGTGTTTATGCAATAGCTTGAACTCCACAAAAACCTAATAGTAAATCATAAAACCAAATCCTTGAATGTCAGATGTTGTAGTTTTCCACAATGCTTGATGAAGAGGAAGGAGAATGCCTTGAAGATTTTGAAGACTTTCTTGATTACTTGACTGATTATGTAAGATTATGGATGACTTCTTGATAGCTTTCACTTTATTCCTCTGGATATCAAATAAGGGGAGAGGATGTACTTTTATACTAAAATCTCTCCATTTTGGGGCTCAAATTTGATCAAGTATGACTGTAAATCAAATTCTTGAAAGAAAACCCTGCCATCGGGCCTTGGGAAAAATTTGGGCCCAAAACCCTAGGGACAAGTTGGCTAGTTGACATGTGTCAGGGACAAATCAGCTAGTTGACGTGTCCCAAGAAAAATGAGCTCAAATTTCATAGGAATGTCGGGGAAGGTGAAAAGAAGCGGGGGGAGAAAATACAAGTTGTGAGGTCGGAAAGGATCCCGAAAGAAAAAAATAAATGAACAGGTCTGAGGCAAGGAAATTAATTATTTGATTCGAGGGAAAATGGAGGAGCACACTTAGAAATAAGTGCCAACCTCGAGTTTTGAACAAATTGAGTCAATATAGGATGCATAATGTTAATTTGAAGGTATAATAAGTGCTAGAAGAACGTGAAATCAATGTCAAAAACCATACATACTAAAATGGAGCTACAAATGAGCACCTAATAAGGTTTCTTATTTTTTAGGACGATACACTATCTTATTTAAAACCAACTTCCATAACTTTCTAGTAAAATGATAGTGCATTAAAAGATGGGGAATGGACTCCTCCTCCTGTTTACAAAGATAACATCTATTGGGGAGCTGGAAACCCCTTTTGATGAAATTATCCCAAGTTAAAATCTTGTTATAGAACTGTCCATAAAAAAATTTGACTTTAGGGATCAAGCAAGGGTTCCAAACCTTCCCTCCAAATGTTCGCAGAGAGTTCTGTAATGACCTAAAAGTGGTCACCTAAACCCTAGACCCCTAATCTCAGTCTCATATCAAGAAACCCTAATCTTGATAATTCTTAGTCCTAAACCAAATAGGCAATTCATCAATTTAAAGCTAGTCTGACCTGAATCCTAGGTCCTAATTAATCATCATACTTGATTGATTAATTAATTCCTAAAAATTACACTATATTGGAAAATAAACCTTAAGTTAATTATTTAATTGATCTTCTAATATATTAATTAAATAAAATTACTAAATTGTTAATAAAATTCAAATAGGAATTAAGTTAATTAATAAAAACAAAATGTGTATTTAAAATCAATTAAATCTTTAAAAATGCATATGATGTCATCAACTGATTTTTGAATTAAAATGTGCATTTAAAATCAATTAAACCTTTAAAAATGTATATGATGTCATCAACTGATTTTTGAATTGGAAATAAATCTATTTTATTCAGTTAATTTATTATTATCTTTTCTCATTTTGGAAACAAAACTGTTAACTGGAAACTGATTTTGGAAGTTTCCAAAATAACTGATCAGTCAGTTCAGTCAACTGACTCTTTCGACCAATCATCATCTTTGCACATGGATTGTGCTTCCTCAGATCGAATCTTGTCCACTCTTTGGCTTTTAATCTCGACCGTCGATTCGACATAGATTTTCTATAAAAGAGAGCCTCATTTCCTTCACAAAGAATCCTAGTTTTTAGCTAATGTTATTATGTAGTTTTCATTTCTTAAGCTTTCAAGCATTTTAGCATTTCAAAGCTTTTTGATTGAATAATTGTTAATTTGTTTTCAAATCATGCAAACCATAATCTAGAGTACATTTCAATTTGGTGCTTTAAAAAGAACAAAAACATTTCAAATTGGTGTCATAAAATCAATCTAATTAGCTTGGGATCAATCTTGCATTTGCATATTCATATAGATTAATCATCATTAGCTCTTTAAAATCCTTCGTTTAGGATCTTGTGTAGTCATTATTTCTTGCAATGACCTGAGAGCAAGATTCAAACTCCTACCTACTAGAAGGCAATAGATCGGTTTAGGTTAGTTATTTGTTTATTGTATTCAATTTAAGCTAACCATGCAATGATTTATTGAAGTGTGTGTGTTTTGCAGCTTGCAGGCATAAACCCATTTTCATGCATACATTTTTGGCGCCCACCGTGGGGCCTCCCCACATTCACTTTGAGCCAAAGCTGACCCCACCATCATGTCTAGATCATTGTTTTGATTCAAAATGACTATAAACTTGCCCATACCCGCCTATAGTTGAACTTGTGGAAAAATATTTGCGCAGCCAGGCCGTACAACCCTCTACACACACTCTGCATGCAAATTGAGACAGAGATACTACACGCATACCAAGGCAATACAAATTTTCTAGGGTCAAACCCTAAAGTCCTCTTTTATTTTACCACACTCCTAAGTCATACTGCATTTCATTCCAACCCCACCAATCCCATCATTTAGCAAACTCAACACCCAATTGTCAAGCCCAACCAAGCCTCTTGTTTTGGTTCATTATGTTTGTGGGGTATATAAAACAACTATTTCTTTCTTTGCTGGCTACATGTGGGACTAAAGTCCCTAGCCCAGTCAAGCTCGCTTCTCCTCCCATCCCACACATCCTAAACCCTTCACCCAGCCTAAACCCTCAGCCACCTCTCCTTCCTCACCCCACGCCTCCTCCCACCTCCCTTCGCAGCTGCACCCTGCACTGCCCTACTTTGTATAGCCACCTCCCGCGCTCATC
>MU225134.1:1842646-1854337 GCA_018584345.1 Thuja plicata
ACCCCCCGCTACCCCTCACACCTCTCCACTCCCACCTCCCACTCCAACAACCCTCAACTGAGCCTCCACCCGCAGCCTGCCTCCTTCCTCAACCCTGCACCACCTACTTTGCTTTGCCTACACAACCACCTCCACTCCTCCCTACTTCACTCCTCCTCCCTACTCTACCAAATGACCACCCAACCACCACTTCTTCCCAACCCATCATTCCAAAATTGACGCCCTTCTAGCCATCAAAAATAGGGGATGTTGGCTTTCTATGACGGCCTCGAGACCGTCAACTTTAACCTCACATTCTGCTGATGTCAGCAGGGTTTGAATATTCTCTACCCTCACCATATGCAGTTTGTCTTCAGAGGTCCATATCTTGCTAGTTTTAAGTCATTTTTTGGAGATATTTATTTATTTATTTTGGGTATAATTTCCTAAAGATTGCTGGGTTGGGGTTAGTTTCTAGTTTCAAGTAACAGATTTATCAGAAATTATAGTTTTTCATCACTATACTTGTCTAATCCTCTATTTTGCAGGTTCCGGAGCCTTGTATGGGCTTATACGGTAACATTTTTTAGTGCAATTTTTTTGAAAGTGCATGATTTTTCATCTACTTTCTAACTATGCCATCAATTTTTTGATTTTTCTAATGTTGACCAATCTTTAGCTTTGTTGTTCTCTCAATTATCTTGTTGATTACAACCTAACAGTGGTTTGCAGGATGTTGAAAAAGAAAACTAAAACACAAACTACTGATGATTTATCTTGTAGGTTTCTTGATCGATAAAACGCTAAAATTTTTGCTTGCATATTGTTTTTGTTTTTATTAAAATAGGAACCCACATGCAAGACATATAAAAATGAACTTCTGTTTGATGTTTTAGGAATGGCAATAATGTCAATAAATTATTCTCTTTCCCTTTTGGGATGATCAAAAATCCAGAAGCACTATTGTCATTTGTCGTTTGAGATCTGCAACTTTAGAGGGCCTGTCCAAGTGGGAAAATGTACTCACCCTTGGAGAACAACCCAAGTGAGAACAAGCTAACGCCAAGCTTCTTCGACTCATTATAATAAAAATTCTTCCTCGAGACCAAAGCCTCGGAAGATAAGTGACATTTGAGTTTATACTCGACTCTTGCCTAACACAAAGTAGGGCCTCTAGGTCTCAATCACGTATCGTGAACTGCTTGTGCTAAGATGCTTTGTGGGGTTAGCAGCCTGAATTGGGCTTGCATAGACACAAAGGATACACTTAAATGAAGACCCTTACTAAAAGCATTTTTAGTTAGTGGCCAAAATCCTTTTCTATTTGTTGATACAGGCGTTGTGAGATGCACATGCCTAAGAAACCTCTCATGTACCCCTCTTGTTAAGATAATAAATTTATCAGGATCCTCGGATCTTGAAAATTCAAAGCTTGGTAGGCTCGAGAAGTGTGTGTGTCACGGAGGGGAGCCAGTGCTGCCAAGCTTCTAACTTTCCAACTTGAATGGGCATTTTATTGTAAGAGGGTTCAAACAAGTATTGTCCATTTCTTGCCACCCAGGAATAGGGTTTAATTGCTACGCTTAGTTCTATGATATCTCCATGACGTATCTTGCGTGAGTGAAACATCAAAATAGATACCCAAAACATCAAAGCAAACATCAAAATGATCAAACAATCTAAAATCTGCACTCTTAGGTGTTAAACTGTCAAACTCTTGTTTGTGTTTATGCATCTAGTGTCAAAATTTTGGAAATCAGTTGAATTGCTATCCAATTCTGTCTTCCATCACGCTAGTTCTATCTGGATTTTCACAAATTTGTGTTCTCACCCTCATCGCTACTAGTTTGTCTTTGACTGCAATCTATTGACAGTCTGACTTGCTTGTTGTTTCAAAATCTGACTTTGTTGTGCTAGTCCAAGTGACTTGTTATCTTAATCATCTTTGTCCATGTTGTTCTTATCCTAAGTTGCGAGAGTAGGTTTGTTAACCTTGACTCAAGATCAGAGTCATTCCTATCTCTCTCTCAGTTGGACATTATCTCTTTTGTTGTTTGATCTTGGACTTAGTCAACACATTAGATATCACTTCAGCATCTGTCAGGCAATCAATTGATTCATCATACCTTGTCTTCAATCTTCTAAGCAAGCACATCAAGACAATCTTATAATGTCTAAATGAAAATGGGCTAAACCTTATGATCCTAATAATGAGAAAGAAGAGATTCTTATGACAGCTTTATCAAAATAGCTTCAAACTTTGAAATCTAAACTCCAGGAATTAAAGGGGGAAAAGGATACACCATCCAACAAGTCTTAATTAAGATTGATCTATCCTTTTCTCTATGATCATGATCCATCCATACTTCCCTTTTCTTCAAACAAAGAGGCATCTAAGAATAACAAAACCATCTTTGATGAAGAACAATTTCATGACCATCCTATCTTTGATCAAGAGGGTGGATCCAAAGCCCTAAAAGCTGCTGAAAACATCACGAAGTCACCCTCCAAAGGGATTAGTAACCTCATGAAATAAAAAAATTGGGTTAAACACATGAGGAACTTCACTCCTTTGGGATAATCTTATGAATCAACGTTGGAAGAACTTCTTGAGCACGACCTCATCACATTACCTCAAGTCACATCATGCAGATTGAAATTATTGAGTACCTATTGTGCATATCATGGACACAATGAGCATAAATCTTCATCTTGTATGGATTTGAGACATAAAATCAAATATCTTCTAGATGTTGACTACATCGAAGTGGAAAATCTTAATGATTCATCCAATCTCAAGCATAATCAATATCAGGAATTCATTTCTAGCGATGGTTCACATATCACATCTACTTCTTCCACCATTCCCCCATCTCCTAAAGCTTCAAAACCAGCCACACCATCTGTATCAAGAATGAGCCTAATGATGACTATGTCTACCCTCAAGGACTACCTCTAAAAGAGATCCAAGCTAATCAACATACGACTGCAAGTATTTCTTAGGCTTCAAAGATCAAAGACCCAAAGCATCCATGTGCTTCAACAACTATCAATCCTATTCCAAATGATTGTCCATCAGCCTATTAAGAATCCCCTATGTAGATCAAAACTCCTACTTTTTCCTTAGAAGTGGCTCCACGTCAAGAGGACAATCCAAAGTGTGAAGAAACAAATATCAGTAAAGGTCAAGATCAAGACACCATCCATCCTTATCCAATGGTTAACCAAAGTCACATAGCTCAATAGTCTCATGGTGATTTTATCATCCCCTTCCATTTCTTCTAGGAAGATAGCCCTCCATCTCCCAAGCAAGATCAATATATCCTTTCCACTATCTCTAATGAGCCTATTAAAAATCAAGAGGAAAGTACCCTTTCTAAATCATCTAATGATCCTTGTCAAGATCCAAGCATCCCATCATCCCCTTGTCATAATATTATATATCTACCTAAGAAAACCTTCATTCCTCTAAATCCCTTGCATAACAATAAATCCCTTCAAGCTTCAGCTACTCATATCCAAATTGCTCCTATCAAAGCTACTCATGCACCTATGGATATAAAGATGAATTCTAAAGAGAAAATCCTTGGAAATGCAGATCACTCTAAATATGTTGATATCCCTTCCACACCTTATCTCCCTCCATTCAAATGTAAGCATCAACCTTCACTATCCTCCAAATCTATCCTTGGTCCTTATATTCCAAAGCTAAAGCCGTCAAACCTTCCATCTATATTGGGTCCTTATATCCCTCTATCCACCATTCCTATAACTACTAGCTTGTCATCTGCTTACCCTATCACCTTTCAAGATCAACAAAGACATACATCCTTGAACTCTCCCTATCAACTCATCCATATGAACCATCCATATTGACCCTATTCATCCACACTCCCCAAGTCTTTTGGAAGTAATTTGGATGTGCAACGAAAAAATCACAAATACAAGAATCCACTTACATATGAAAATCACTATGTCTAATCTAATCGACATGTGACTACAAAGAAAAAATAAATTTTCAAGAGACCACAAAGTTCCACTAAGAAAAGAATAATATCAAATAAAATATGGGTTCCTAAATCCATTATGGAAGAATTGCGTTCTAAATCATCCAAAAGAAAAGGAAAATCAAAATCTATGTGGATTCCCAAGTCTCTTCTAAAGGACTTGGATACAAAAAGAAAATCAAAAGTTATGTGGATTCCCAAATCTTTCTTAAAAGGCTTGAACTAAAAGGAAAAGTCAAAGTTGGCATCCAAGCTTCCAAAGTCTTCCACTTCATCTCCCATCTTCTAACTCTATTTTGGGTCCCCATGTCCCAAAATCCATTACCTTAAATAATTCACCCTCTTCTCCATCCATCTTAGGTCCTCATGTACCAAGATCCACATCCACTCATACACCAAAGCCTCAAGTTATTCCCTTCATTTTTCCTCCATCCATCCACTACCCTTCAAGGGGTGTGTCAATGTTGATCTTATCACCATTTACATCTACCTCTACATATATATTTCAATACCCTATCCAATATCCCACACCTACCTACTACCCATCCATCCCATATCCTTCCATTCCTCTTATCCAATCCATCACATAAATCCTTGGCTACCATCTCCCTTATCCTCTATATCATTCTTCTCTACCATCACCCTATCAATATCTTTGAGAATACTTTCAGCGGCCTTGGCCTATCATAGCATATCCTTCAAAGGAGAACTATCTAAAGAGAAAGAAGCTTAAGTTCCTCCAAGAAAATGAAAAAGAAATAAAGAAAAAGTGCCTTGGTGAAAACCTAGTAAATAGGCACCTTGGTAGAAAAAGTAAAGATAAATCAATCTGTCTTATGGTGAAAACCACTTCGTGTGGCACCTTGGATAAGTACCATGATGAAAACCTGGCAAACAGGCATCATGCGTAATTCCTCCTACTTTCACTCTTCACTTGGGGGAAATTTCCTTCCATGTCATCTTATCCATCATATCTTACATCTAGCTAGCCCATGAGCATCCATGTTCCTTCTGGTGATCTTGACAAGGTTGAACATATCCGTGAGCATCATGTATCCTGACATTCATTATCCTTTCCATCAACTTATTCACTTTCTCTCATCCATGGCACCCTATTGTGATCTTTCTTATCCCAAGCCCATCCTTCCTATCTCTGAGCATTTCTTTCATAATCCAAAACATTCACTTATACCTCCATCACCCCTTATTCTGATTGCGCTATCATATCTATATCCTATCCAAAGTTGACCTCTCGTTCTTGATCAAAATGAAGAATGAAAAAATGAAAAAAATAGGTTCTTAGAAAATTCTTGACATGTCCACTCTTTTGGACCGCATGCTTTTATGACATCAAGTCATTATCCTATGTTATCCAAAGCCACTCCATGAGCCTACATTTCTATACTCTTTTTTCCCTAGCTTGGGTAATCTTGAGGAGACTGTCCTTGAATATTGCATTTGCCCTCTTCATCCATAATTGTCTATTTTCCTAATCCATAAACTTTCTAATCCATCTATAATAACCTCCACCTTGCTAGACATTGGGGTAAACCAATGTGATCTTGCTTGAGAATGAACACTTCAGTTCTTCTGAGAACCCTTCTGGCTTGAAACCAATCCAGAGTCATAGTCTAGGGGCAATCAAATTGGCTTTGTCCTTGCAGTATGAGTCAATTCAGTCATCACAATTCAATTTTGTTACCATGGGGCATGGGTCCCCAATTTGATCGCATCTTTGGATTACACCAGAGTTAGTAATCTTGTCATTTCTGAAGGACATCTCACTACTGACGCAACAGGTGTTTCTCAACACCCTAATCAAAAGTGTTTCTTAACACTATCTTTGGACACATCTGTGTTTCTCAACACACATTGGATAAAGCAAACCTAAACAACATATCGATAGCACTCAAACACATCACACTCAAAAGCACGATGGTGTTTCTCAATACATCATACATATACACATCTAAAAAATTTGAAACTAGTTGAAGTATGCTGAACTTCTCTTTGTATGCTGTCTATTCTCATTAATTTTTGTAAATATTTTCTTTGTCTATTTCTTGTTGGTGTGGTCCCGATGATCCAGCAACGTCAAATAAACATGGTGTATGTGATAGGAGCTCCTTCATTAAGGCAGAAAAGCCTCATGTCCCTCGATCTTGTTTACTTGCATGCCAAGGCGAGGTCAGAACTATCTCCTTGACTGTTATAGCTCTGCTTGTTTACACAAGATCGCACTCATGGTTATCTTGGCTTTTAATACCTCGATACTAGTGTACTCTTGCAACATCAACTAGAAACAATGTTCAAGTCATCTCGAATTTTGTACCCCGATGCTTACATTAGTTTCTCATATCTTATCCAATGAAAGTCATATTCATATTCTTATGGTCGCAGTGGCACCAGTAAGGATTGTATCGACTCTGATATTCCAAAAAAGATCAATGTTAATAATTTTCAATGCTAAAGGTTCAGGAAATACACCTTAGGTTGCATTCATGTTAGTCTTGCGTCTGCATGATGTTGAAACCTACATAATATCAACATCTCTCTCCAATGTGAAGGATCTAAGGTTATTATCGATTAATCTTCCTTTTTCCAAGTGGTCATTTGTGTGTTGATTGACGTGAAAATGACACCCCTCACTCATTCAACTGTCCTGATTCCATTTTCAAGATCGAAATCAGAATCTAAAATTGTTTTACTTGTCATTTTTTACATTTGAATTTTTCAGTCAACTGCAGCTAACCGCTTGCACAATCAGTCTTCTGGACTCTGAACTAATGGAAATCTCTCATACTTTTCTTCTAATCAATCCTCCTATCATACTTTTGGTCAATCTTGGTCAAACAAGACCTCTCATCAAGTACAAATTCTGTCCCAACCACTTGGGACCTATTTCTAATCAGATCAGATTCTTCTTGCATCATGTTATCAATCGAATTGCTTCTCATCACTAGGGCACCTAGCCATATTTTGATTTCTCTCCCGAGGGGGTAGGATCATGACATCAACATTCCAATGATCACATCCTCAATCAAAACCCCATCGCTTGTGGCATAACGGCTTCATCACATAAAATCAAGTTGAGATCGTCTTAAATCAAAGGCAACCTAATCAATGGTCTTATACAGTGGTGAATACACTCGAAACCAGACAAGATTGGTCTTATATGAGATATTCATTATTGAAACCAGATACATTGATCAAATTGGCTTCATCGCTTCAAATCAAGTCAATTTTCTTGCTAATTAAATCTCTTAACGGTAATCAATTTCATCGCCTCAAATCAAACTGGTTATTCATTCAAACCAATCAAAAGTTTTAAGAGTACTTGACAGATGCCCAGTTTCATCGCTTCAAATCAAACTGAGCATTCTATTTTATATATTTTGATTGATCTTCATCCAATCAATCTCGAAGTTGGTCTTCTTCAAAAGAATGGTTTCATCACTTCAAATCAAACTATTCTGGGTCTTCTCGCTAACAAGTCTTTGAATCAATGCACTAATCGCACATCAATTCAAATAGGGGCAAATGTAATGACGTAAAAGTGGTCACCTAAACCCTAGACCCCTAATCTCAGTCTCATATCAAGAAACCCTAATCTTGATAATTCTAAGTCCTAAATGAAACAGGCAATTCATCAATTTCAAGCTAATCTGACCTGAATCCTAGGTCCTAATTAATCATCATACTTGATTAATTAATTAATTCCTAAAAATATAATATATTGGCAAGTAAACCTTAAGTTAATTATTTAATTGATATTCTAATATATTAATTAAATAAAATTACTAAATTGTCAATAAAATTCAAAAGGAATTAAATTAATTGATAAAAATAAAATGTGCATTTAAAATCAATTAAATTTTTTAAAATGCATATGATGTCATCAACTGATTTTTGAATTAAAATGTGTATTTAAAATCAATTAAATCTTTAAAAATGCATATGATGTCATCAACTATTTTTTGAATTGGAAATAAATCTGTTTTATTCAGTTAGTTTATTATTATCTTTTCTCATTGTTAATGTTTGTAGCTTTAGCCGTATGATCATTAGGATACATATAATATATGTTGATTACTAATAATATAATATATATGTTATATTATTATTAATTGAATATGAAATTTAATATTCAATAGTAAATTATTAAACTATTCCTAATTAATAATTAATTGATGAAACATTATAAGATTGATTAAATTATAATTAATGGGAAGATGCATGTCCTTTCTTATAAATAATAATGAATAGACATATCCCATGAAGGGACATGTCTCTCCTAGCCTCATTCCCAATATAAATTAAAGAGAGATTGTTGCATTTGGAAAACACATACAACATATAGTGTTATTACATTTACATCTATCCTAAAACTTAACATGGTATCAGAGCCAGACTGCAAATGTAAGAGAGTAGTTTGTTGATGGTGAATGTGTGATTGTCTCAAAAAATACAGTCTTAGTAAAGGGGCCATATCTCACAAATCCACCATTGGATTTTTCTAAATTTCGGATATGTTGGTGAAAAACAAAATTTGAAGAATCCTATCGGAGAGATTGGAGAGATAGTACGGGGTTAACAAGTTATGACGGACTGTGTACGGGTCTATGTGAAATTCTTGAAAGAGGATTTCATTAAAGAAATATATTAATTTGCTATGATTGTGGTCAAGCATTAACAAAGAAGAATGTATTTAAGGAACTGTGTCTCTTTATAGAGAAAAAAGAATTAATTATAGAGTTTCACCTCTCTTGGAGCAATCAAGTCATTTAACAAGAATACATGAGTATTGTTCAATGATATAAGAGTGGGAATTATACATTGTGGGGGGAATAATAACCAATGTTACATTTCCATTTGAACCATCCCTAGTGGAGAGTGAGAAAATGGTGATCATCCACTCTAGGTTGTTGCTCTATATGAAGGTCGTCGACATGGCTAGCACGAATAACATTATGATCTCTTGTAGCGTGTCCGCTGCAAACAACTTCAAATTTTGATGAGAGTTGATATTTCCTATATGGGCTCACCTTACAAAAGGAAATATTTGAAACTTAAGATAAGCATTCCATGTTTTATTAATGCACATGAATTATTGAGTTTGAAATTTATGCTATAATATTGGCTAGTAAAATCTGCCATGCTTCTATCTTTGGTATTTCCGTATGAGATAGTTTAGTTTATAAGCTATTTGAAATATCTCTTCGACATACCTTCAAGATAGAAGCACAAGAAATTGTTTTCAGAGGGAGTATGACTCTTCAGAGGTAACTTTGGATGAGGAGCTAAGAAGATTGATATTTAGACTCAGAGGGAGTCTAATAGTTCATCTTAAGCAATCTTGGATGATCAACAAATTGATATATGCTTAATGAGTTATTCTTTGTGAGAGAAGTTCGAGGTGAAATCCCTTGTTTTCACCCTCTGCGCTGAGGCATGATGGATGTCATGTGTGTGACTCCATATTTTCAATGGGCCCAACCCCTGTGTACATCATGAGGAAGTGACGACTTCCAAATGATTATCACTTGTACTTGTAAAAGTTATTGGAAGGTGACGATCTTACATTAACTTGACCTTCTATTGTGATAGACATCTTGTGATGGCTGAAACATATCATAATAGATAGAACTTGTGGATATAATCACTGATTGAGTCAATCCACATTAAAGCTTGAGAAGCTTGAGGATAGAATCATTGATTGAGGCAATCCACCTAGGAACTTGTGGATAAAATCGTCGATGGAGGCAATCCACTCTAAAGCTCGTGAGTTTGTGGATAGAATCTTCGATGGAGGCAATCCACTCTAAAGCTCATGAGTTTGTGGATAGAATTGTCGATGAAGGCAATCCACACGAGAGCTTGTGGATAGAATCACAGATGGAGGCAATCCACATGAGAGCTTGTGGATAGAATCACTGATGAAGGCAATCCACTTGAGAGCTTGTAGATAGAATCGTTGATGGAGGAAATCCACTTGAGAGCTTGTGGATAGAATCGTCGATGGAGGCAATCCACCTGAACCATCCACAAGAAGACATTTTCACCTCTCTTGGAGCAGTCAAGTCATTTAACAAGAAGACATGAGTATTGTTCAACGATATAAGAGTGGGAATTGTACATTATGGGGGGAATAATAACCAATGTTACATTTCCATTTAAACCATCCTTAATGGAGAGTGAGAAAATGATGATCATCTACTCTAGGTTGTCTCTCTACATGAAGGTCATCGACATGGCTAGCACAAATAACATTATGATCTCCTCTAGCATGTCCACTGCAAATAACTTCAAATTTTGATGAGAGTTGATATTTCCTATATGGGCTCACCTTACAAAAGGAAATATTTGAAACTTAAGATATGTGTTCCATATTTTATTAATGCACATGAATTATTGAGTTTGAAATTTATGCTATAATATTGGCTAGTAAAATCTGGCATGCTTCTATCTTTGGTATTTCCGTATGAGATAGTTTAGTTTATAAGCTATTTGAAATCTCTCTCTGACATACCTTCAAGACAGAAGCACAAGAAATTGTTTTCAGAGGGAGTCTGACTCTTCAGAGGTAACTTTGGACGAGGAGCTAAGAAGATTGATATTAGACTCAAAGGGAGTCTAACAATTCATTTTAAGCAATCTTGGATGATCAACAAATTGATATATGCTCAATGAGTTATTCTCTATGAGAGAAGTTCGAGGTGAAATCCCTTGTTTTCACCCTCTGCGCTGAGGCATGATGGATGTCATGTGTGTGACTCCATATTTTTAATGGGCCCGACCCCTTTGTACATCATGAGGAAGTGATGACTTCTAAATGATTATCACTTGTATTTGTAAAAGTTATTGGAAGGTGACAATCTTACAATAACTTGACCTTCTATTGTGATAGACATCTTGTGATGGTTGAAACAGATCATAATATATAGAACTTGTGGATAGAATCACCGATTGAGGCAATCCACATTAAATCTTGAGAAGCCTGTGGATAGAATCACCCATTGAGGCAATCCACCTAGGAACTTGTGGATAGAATCACCGATGGAAGCAATCCACTCTAAAGCTCGTGAGTTTGTGGATAGAATCGACGATGGAGGCAATCCACATGAGAGTTTGTGGATAGAATCGTCGATGGAGGCAATCCACTCTAAAGCTTGTGAGTTTGTGGATAGAATCGCCGATGAAGGCAATCCTCACAAGATATTGTGGATAGAATCGCTGATGGAGGCAATACACACAAGAGCTTGTGGATAGAATCATTGATGGAGGCAATCCACTTGAGAGCTTATGGATAGAATCGTCGATGGAGGCAATCCACCTGAGAGCTTGTGGATAGAATCGTCGATGGAGGCAATCCACCTGAGAGTTTGTGGATTGAATCGTAGATGGAGGCAATCCACATCTTGAGACTATGTTTTTATTGATTACATCATGAGGATGATGATTTTATTTCTTACATCATATGATTGATGTTGTCAAGTGTCATATAAGTGTTGGCATTGGATTGATTTATCTTCCCTAGCTAAGAGAGTGTTGATATTTTGTATAGCTATGGTGAGGGTAATAAGTGTTGACACAGGAGACCACTACACATTATGTTTGATCATCCTCCCTAGCTAAGAGGGAGTGTTAATGTTTGTAGCTTCAGTCGTATGATCATTAGAATACATATAATATATGTTGATTAATA
>MU225134.1:1854387-1874241 GCA_018584345.1 Thuja plicata
ATATTCAATATTAAATTATTAAATTATTCTTAATTAATAATTGATTGATGAAACATTATAAGATTGATTAAATTATAATTAATGGGAAGAGGCATGTCCTTTCTTATAAATAATAATGAATAGGCATATCCCATGAAGGGACATGTCTCTCCTAGCCTCATTCCCAATATAAATGAAAGAGAGATTGTTGCATTTGGAAAACACATACGACATATAGTGCTATTACATTTGCATCTATCCTAAAACTTAACACTCAATTTGGAAACAAAGTTGTTAACTGAAAAGTGATTTTGGAAGTTTCCAAAATAACAGATCAGTCAGTTCAGTCAACTGACTCTTTCGATCAATTATCATCTTTGCACATGGATTGTGCTTCTTTAGATCGAATCCTGTCCACTCTTTGGCTTTTAATCTCAACCGTCGATTCAACATAGATTTTCTGTAAAAGAGAGCCTCATTTCCTTCACAAAGGATCCCAGTTTTTAGCTAATGTTATTATGCAGTTTTCATTTCTTAAGCTTTCAAGCATTTTAGCATTTCATAGCTTTTTGATTGAATAATTGTTAATTTGTTTTCAAATCATGCAAACCATAATCTAGAGTACATTTCAATTTGGTGCTTTAAAAAGAACAAAAACATTTCAAATTGGTGTCATAAAATCAATCTAATTAGCTTGGGATCAATCTTGCATTTGCATATTCATGTAGATTAATCATCATTAGCTCTTTAAAATCCTTTGTTTAGGATCTGGTGCAGTCACTGTTTCTTGCGATGACCTGAGAGCAAGGTTCAAACTCCTGCCTACTAGAAGGCAATAGATCGGTTTAGGTTAGTAGTTTGTTTATTGTATTCAATTTAAGCTAACCATGCAATGATCTATTGAAGTGTGTGTGTTTTGCAGCTTGCAG
This sequence comes from Thuja plicata, assembly GCA_018584345.1. Taxonomy (NCBI): domain Eukaryota; kingdom Viridiplantae; phylum Streptophyta; class Pinopsida; order Cupressales; family Cupressaceae; genus Thuja; species Thuja plicata. Next base: position 1,855,296 of record MU225134.1, read on the forward strand.
GCAGAAACCCATTTTCACACATACAAGTTCCACCTTTGACAATAGTTTATAAGCTGATTTCACTGTGAAATCACATTTTCTGTCTATCTTCCAAAATTTTTTATCTTCCCTAAGGAAGAGAGAGATTCTAACCTTGTCGATAATCCCCATATACGCTCTAGCACTAATGTTACACTATAACATGCAACTCTATATGATTAAAATGAGTCTTGATTAGTCAATCACATGTTAATCTTGTTCATCATATTCTCAGTGTTGTTTAATTGTTACCATTACTAACATTGCAAGGTCTTGTTACATTGAATTCATAATCAAGTAGAGGCATCCTCACATCTCCTAGTTGTCACAGATTATACTACACCTATAAATTGTGCATCTCAAAATTATCGACAAGAACCTTTCAATGCGTCATTTTCCTTCTAGTTCTTTTTAACATTATATGAATGATGGTAGCGATACTTGAGTTAAGAGAGAAGACTAAATTATATAAGTGATGGTGATGGTACTTGAGTTAAGAGAGATAACTAAATAATAAATTAGATAACACTTAGAAATTTTAAATGGTGAGCCAAGAAATTGCAACAAACAGATAGAAGTAGTAGAAATTAATCTATGTTTTATTAAGATTCAACTATAAATTCAATTGTTATAGACCCACCAATCATGAAGAATCTTCACAAAAATTCATTCAACCCGTGAACATGAATGATCCATTTTATCTCAAGAATCAAATAACTTAGGACACCTAAATGTAGAGGACAAAAAATTATGGGGTTTGGATTGGATGGGTGGATTGTTTTATTTAAAATGCCGCACGAGGTAAGGCAGTTTAAAGATCTGAAACCCCACAAAATAAACCAATAATTTATGAGACCCCAACGTTCAAAAGCCAAATCAATATTAATTAATATAAAGGTAAAGCTTGACCTACAACGGCCCGCCGACAAATTCTTACGTCACCAAAGAAACTGTTTGACTATCTCCACTCCTTGCAATTCAGACCGTCGGGTTACTGTAGTCGTGGCGCATCCTGTGCCGTCGATGACATTCTAACTACCGTTTACACGTGGGACTCATTGGCGCGGAATTTGCAAGTGACGGATAGTTTGGTTAACGAGGAATCTTAGCAGAGATGTACGTCAGTTGACATATATAAAATTCCCCATACTGGCCCTGTGATTTTACTCAACGTGGCCTTTATTGTGTGGAGGGGTGGATTTAGATCTTTTTCGCCCTCTGTGCTCTCTGCAAACAAAGAAGGCTCGTTGAGTCGTTTTGATTTTATTTTTTTTATTATGGGTGGGGAAAAGTGTGAGGAGGAATTGGATTTGGATTTGTTTAGTGGGAATAAGCATGGCATGCAGGATGTTCTGTGGTCTCTGTTGTATGGAGTTGGGGAGACTCGAACCAGGGCTGCCAGAGAGATCAGGAGGCTCACTAAGACTTCTTCCAAGAGCAGGACTTATTTGGCTGCAGGTGGGGTGATTGCCCCACTGGTTTCTATGCTCAAATCTGAGGATGCAGAGGCCCAGGAAGCTGCTCTTTTGGCTCTGCTCAATCTTGCTGTCAGAAATGAAAGGTATTCCGTGTTGGCTCTTTTAAACTTCTTCTGTTTAGTAATCAGTGATAGACTGATTTTTTTGGGGTTCCCTTTTGGTCTGGGATACTAAGTGGAAGGGGGTGGATGATATCCATATCTATGGGCTGCAAAAAGAATGGGATGTTTATCTTTGCAACAATATTTTTCCTCTGTTTTGAATATGAGTGGATGGATAGATTGTGTATGTTTTGTTAGGATGGAACTTTTGGGTATGTGGGTATCATCTTTTTATCTTGTTAACATGTGAGCATCCATGAATAGCACGAACCAGATATAACCAGAGCTTAGGACCTCACATGGGTATGCTGGGGCGCTCTGCTTCAGAGCTGTCTTCAAAGGACTGTTCTCTTCATGGGCTGTGGATTGCCTTTTCACATTTTCTACGAAGTTACAGATTGGCCCGTCCTAGCTTTGATATGGATTAACTAGGACTTGAACCTATGTAGACAGGCCTGAGTTCATCTATTCTAATATCATGTTCAAGAATTATCTGAGGCCCATCAGAGATTTCATTTGTATTCTAACTATTGTAAACTGACCCCTCACTGATTCTATTTGCACCGTGGCACTGGTTGACATGCCCTTCACCTATCCTGTTTTCCCTGGATTGATCTTTCAACAAGTATACTGGTGCTGCCAGTTTTCTAAAGCTCCTCCAAGCTGGGTACTTAGTAGGATTGCGTGTGAAAAAAGGTCCTAGATCTTTAAGTTTTTTTTTGCTTCTTTGGGTTTGGCTAGTATCTGTTTCATTAGTATTTGTACCGATTGTTGGATATCAAAAAGCAGCTACTTTTCTTACCATGAAATTCCGGTGAGGTTTCTCGTGTACCAAGCTATAGATGAAATGCCCATCTTAGGCAGGGTGAAATCCTTGAGGAGGTTTTCTACTATTTGTACTAAAAAAAGAGCTATTTTCTCATCTTGAAATTCCTGTAACGCTTTTCGAGTACCAAGTTATTGATGTCACCAAATTCCCATCTTTTGCAGGGGTTTTCTACTATTTGTACTAGGTCATAGGTTTCCCCATGGGTATTTGTACCAAGTCTTGGTACTGGTAGCGCCCCTTGGTACTGGTAGCGCCCCCCGTTTCTCAGTGGCAAGATTGTAGTGGGAAGCCCGGGGATTGGTGTCTTTGCAGTTAGCAGCGTAGTTTTGGGTTTCGTTTGTTATCTAGATGAGGATTTCCACTCACTCCATCTTCATAAGATATGTTCATATTGAAAATTAAGATAAGGATCTGACGATTAAGGTGTTGCCATGGTTGAGACACAAGTATTTTGAATTTTGAATTACATATTTATTATAAATATCTCGTTCATTCAAGCATTAATATAAGGATAATACACTTATAAAAGACCAAGAGTTACTACGTAGAAATCCACTTTTATCCACTTCTATTTATTGCTGCACATTTTCTACTCTTGCTATAAACTTGCTTCTGAAAAATCCATGTCACTCTCCAATATTTCTTGATAGAAGTATGAGGCTTGGGAAGCATCCAGATAAGCTGCTCCCTTTCAACTTCCTATGAAAGGCGCTTATGGCTTTGTATAAGTGAGCGGTCGATTATCATGGACAATATCAATATATCTAATGTATACTATTTTTTGTTTTATAATTTTCTTGTCATAATTGCTGTCTTCTGAACAATATGCTGGTACGGAAAGAGGGTTGAGAGAGGCATGTCGCAGATTCAACTAATAGTAGATCCGATAATTTTGGGGTACTATAAATGTTCTCAGTGATCTTATCATGATTCCAATATAGCTAGTCAGAACAGAGGCTTTTCCTTTTTCAAAACCCACCAAGTTTTTATTTACAGTGCGTTGAATCTGGTTTTATTTGGGGTATCTTAGATTGCAGAAGAATCACAAAGGCTAGCCCTCTTTTTTATTTACTTTTATTTTTAAAGGCAGCTGGTATGGGAAGGTATGGGAAGCTTGTGATCTTGATCTAGTCTCAAAATTGAAGAATTTTGCCATAAACGATGGTCATCTAATACTTGATCATTAACATACCTCATTTAAAATTTTGTTTTCACAATATGAAACCAAGCTTCAGAGATCTGGGGTCTTGTCCAGGTTTGAGGGTCTGACTTGAGGGGCCTAGGTTCAAAATACAAATAAAATGTTTGTGGAATATAGAAGAAAATGGATTTTTAAAATATGAAGGCTTTGATAAACATAGGTTCACAATAAAAGAAAAAAAACAGATTTAGCCATCAACTTTGTATGTTGACTTGTTTTTGTTATAAATGGTTTAATTGTCTCTACCCTATTATCCCGTTTCTAAATTTCTTTGTTAGCTCTTTACTGTGCTTTTTGTAAGCTCCAATATTTCGAAATTTTTGGAAATAGTTAAAACAATTGCTATCACACGCTACATATTATAAATTCTTAATTTGTATGGTTATACCCCTTGCTAATTGCTTTTTGATCCTTTCTGATTCATACGCAAGTCTGGATGTGTCGCGAAAGTTTCAGAAATTGCTGACTTGATTTTGTATTAAGCAGCCTAGGTCATAACATTTTCTGCTACTAGGATATTCTGAACTGGCTTGTGGTACTCTCTATGGTCAGTTCTTGTGGCTTTTTCCATGATATTCACTCCATTATTTCAGTCTCCTCAATCTTGATATGTATTAGGATATTTATCATAATGGGTTGCATTTATTATCCATACTTGAAATTACATTCTGAAAGAAATGGTTGTTGAACCTTCTCATTTCTTTTTCTTCGAGTATAGTACTTAGAAGCTTGTGTAGCAGTCTTCCCAATATTTTTGGTGGCATTTTCCTTCATCCATTGTATTGCTATATAACAGTACCTTGCAATATGTTTAGGTGGTAGGTTGCCTTTCTTGAATACTCTAAATGCTCTACATAATTTTAGTGGTGATCCCTGATGCTGACATGACCTTTCTTGTATGTCAGGGGACAACTATATACATTCTCTCGGGGTGTGTACTCTTAAGATATTTTAATTTCCAAGATTAAAAATATTGCTGGCATATGTAGGAAGCATCCTTTCACTATGGGTATCAATCTTTCCCAGGTTTAAAAACTTGGAAGCCTTGTGTTCATGTTGCTTACAACCATCCTTATTAACTATAATTTTCAGTACTTTTCTCACAATCGTAGGAATTTTTGGTTGTTTGCTAAACAGAGTATTAGTTATATGTGTCGTCTGAGATCGTAACTTGTCTCAATCTGATAAACATCATCTGAGATTATAATTTGCTTTTTGCAGAAACAAGGTTAAAATTGTAAAAGCTGGTGCCATTCCAATCCTTGTGGACTTCATGCAATCAGAGAATGCTAGCTTGAGGGAGTCAGCTGCAGCAGCCGTTCTAACACTCTCAGCCTCATCGGTGAACAAAGTAATTATTGGTGCATCAGGGGCTACACCTCTCTTAGTGGAGATGCTCACATCGGGAAGTCCTCAAGGTAAGGTGGATGCAGTGATGGCACTTTACAACTTATCAACTTGCCAGGAAAACCTATTACCTATTCTTGCCTCTGGGGCTATTCCACCACTGATAATGCTGCTGAAGAGTTGTAAGAAATCATCTAAGCTTGCAGAAAAAAATTCTGCTTTGCTAGAGTCCTTATCAGCATTTGATGAGGGTAGGACTGCAATAGTAAAGGAGGATGGGGGGATTCTTGCACTTGTAGAAGCCATAGAAGAGGGATCTCTCCAGAGTAGAGAGCATGCAGTTGGAGCTCTCCTGACTATGTGCCAAAGTAGCAGATGCAAGTACAGGGAGGCCATTCTTAAAGAAGGTGTTATTCCAGGGCTTCTTGAGCTCACCGTGCAGGGAACACCTAAGGCTCAGCTAAAAGCTCGCACCCTTTTGCAGTTACTAAGAGAAACTCCTCCTCCTACAAGGACTAATTCAGCATCTGCAGTAATTGAAAGCATTGTATATGACATTGCTGCTCACGTGGATGGTGCAGAGAAAGGGACTGAAACTGCCAGAAAGATGCTTACAGAGATGGTTCAGCGGAGCATGGAACAAAGCATGAGACAATTGCAGCAAAGAGCACTAGTCTGTATGCCAACGGATATATCTAGATCAAAATGCCTGGCTAAATTGCAATCAAATGACGAGATTTCACATTAGGCTAATTATTACCCACCAGTAGTTAGTTTTGAAACTTGAATATGGAGAATAAACTTTTAGTTAGTTACACAAATTGCCAGTCCAGGCCATCTGAATGGTACGAGGTGACTGGTTGTGGTCTCATATAATGCAGCTGCCTTCTTCAAAAACTTTTATGGTGTTTTGTACAGCTGAGCAGATGTATTCTCCTAAATGTACATAGTTGATTCCTTCACAGATAGATAATTATCCTGCCATACAGAACCATTTTGTTACAGCCAATATCAGTGTACTCTTTGTAGGTCTCTCGTCTTAAGCTGTTAGCATTTTATCTGCATCTTCATGCAGGGAGCATCTTTATGTTAGCTGCCACTGGTTTGTAAGAACTGTATGTATAAGATACTTTACAAGGCAGGGCAGCGATTTATAGGGGTTTAGTTGCTTACGGTGGGACAGCTACACTGTTACAGTCTAGGTTATTAAATAAACATAGTCCATGTTTAGAAACAAACCTTTTAAGTTACGAAGAGTTGTCATCTACCTGAAACTGTAAATAACTTCATCACTTCCGATGCTGTTTTAATAAAAGGCTGGCATGGGTCTTTTCCATGTATTGTACTTTGGCTTTTAAACATACAAATAATGAATACATGAAATTCTGAAGCTGATTTTCGTGCATTTTGTTGCTTTATGCTCCAATAACGGTTCTTCAAAGGCTGTTACCTATTAAAGACATGATAATATCATGGCCCATGAGATGCTAGTTGTAATGCTTCTTCGAAAAATATTGTGGGTCATTTTTCCATCAACATCTCGGAACAATTCTCTGATCCATTGTCAGAAAGATGATAAATATTGGAAACAATCTTTTCAACTATCATACTGGTGGCTACAATTTTAAAATAATCATCGTTGATCAAATAATTCTAGTTGACATATTCCTTTAGAGTGAGATTCGGTAGAGGCAAGGCACTGATGTACCTAGCTTACAGGATTTTGCTTTCATACCGCTCTCCTTAACCGAAGCAGGATTTTTCAATCTCCTGCATTTATTGTTGCCATCATCTACTTTTTTAAAACCCTAGGGCAGTCCTTGCTTATCTAAATGATTTCAGGCCATGACAATTCAGCTGTTGATGTTGATTTTGTAGGTTTTGAAGCTACTGAATCTAGCTCTGCCAATCTATAGAAATAAAGTGAATAGCACCTTGGCTCCCCATGACATTATTTTTGAAAGCTTACAAACTATGACCAAGGAACTTTTTTTTGTCTAGCTTTGTTGAAGAAAATCATGGAGATGCTATTTTCAAACATGGACCCTGCAACGCTGCTTGTTTTTTACCCTTGGATCCATGATTTTGTAGTTTCTGACCGGAAAACTCGTAAGGTCCTTGTTTGGGTTGAGTTTCTAGGGTTTAATTTGTCTTGTTGGTCGTCTCTTGACTGGTTAGCCTCCACATTAGGTAGAAGAGTTTGTCTTGAACTTGACATGTCTTTAGTTTATCCATCTGCAGACTGAAAGTGGTGGCGATCATGATGTCCAACAAATTTTGTACATCAATCTTACCAACACTTGCTTTCAGTGTCAATAGTCAAATTGGTTACTCGTTCAACAAATTTTGTACATCAACCTTCCCAACACTTTTTCTTCCAATGTTAATTCTTTGACCACAAGATTAGAGATTACCACAAGATTAGAGATTACCTGCCTGTCACCTCTACAGAACCAAAGCATGCGATTGAATCTCCTTAGGTAAATGGTGAGGACTGAACCGTAATTTGCAGCCAAAAGACTGGTTTTCGTACCCATTAAAAGAGGCATCAGAGGCATCAGGGAATAATTATGCTGCACCCCAAGGCTTGGACTCCGAAACAATGTCCTTAGCCTCCCCTGTTTTATGAATTGTTTTTCATGGAACATCAGGGATCTCATGGACCCATTTTGCAATATGTAGTTTGTAGCACCATACCTATTCATAAATAGTCTGAATAAATGCTCAGAGCTTTTTATATCAATCTTAGTAATTAGGTTTGGTTACAGTCGGCTTCAACACAAATCAAAATGCAGGGACAAGTCATTCGAATTTTCTAGTACACATTTCTTGTTAAAAATATAATCTTTTATTGAAGACTTCATTTCAGACGGTGTATCTTTTGGTATTTCAATTTATGGAAATCCTGTTTACTTAAAGAAAATATTTATTGGCCGTGTGCAAGGTTAGTTTCTTACAGTAATAATTTTGTTCAATTAAGTATATATGTTTTAGAGTTCTCTAAAATCATTCATACTAATTGAAATGATCAAAATAGTTAAAAATTTAGTCTTACATGGATCTAACAATTTATTCAAAGTTTAGGGATTCCATAGTCAACTTTAGAATTCAGTTTTGACCCAAAAAAAAGTTACACTTAGACAACAAGTTATTAACTTTTTTAGAATTTTAAATTGTGTTATTGCAAATAGTTTTAGTGATAAATGTTATATATTCATAAAAGTAAAGTGGAAGGAAGTGAAATATAAAAGTAAAAGCTAGATGAAAATAATAAAAATTTCTCAGAAATGAGAGGTTTGAATTTTTTTTTAATTGTAATAATTGTCTTGATTTTTTTAGAAAGTTGTTTTATATAATGTAAAGGTTTTTTATGTGTAATAATTGGATGATTTTGGAAAGAAATAGGTTTGTAAATAGGAATTGGATAATATTTTTTATATGTTTTCTAAAGAATAATAAAGACTTAAAATTTGTTCCAGTGTGTCTATATAGTAATGAATTTTCTTTGAATTAATGATAAGAATACAAACTTTGAATTGATTTGTTTGGTATATAATATTACATGTTCTTTGAAAGAATAATGTTAAAAAAATTGCTTCCACATTTTATACGTTTTAGTAGCTCATCTTCAAGAAGGGTGTTAAATTTTTTCATACAACTATTGGGGTGTATATTATTTGTAGAAGATCAGAAAGCATAATCAATTTCTACAAGTGTAAAATGAAGATTTGAATCATATTTTAAGATAGTGATATATTGTTGTTAAATTCCAAAGATTGAATTTTTTTTTTGATTAAGATAAGCAACCAAACAAGAGAGTTGACCCTTACAAAACTAAAGCTCAGAGGTTGTCAAGAGATCGACAACACAACAACAAAGGTGTTGGTTGTTACATGACAAGGCTACAAAGGGCACACAGTCGATTGAGATACTAAGCTTCCAAACAAGGCAGCTTAGAGAGGGCTACGATTGGCCACTTACAATATAGAGGCCAAAAAAGATTGAATTTTGTTAAATTACAATATAGGATCAAGTTTTAGATTTGAAAACCCTAAAAGTCTAGAACATGCATTGATTTTTCCCAACATCTTTATCCACCTATAAATTTAGAATGAAAAATTAAACTTTCATGTGAGATGTTAGTAATTTAGATATTTATCTATTATACACAAATGGACTAATATAAATTCTCAAACACTTGAAAAAATTGTAGCTATTGTATATTATTAGAGAAATTGTGGATGGTGATGTTATGCTCATGCCTAATTATTAAGGATAATATGAAAGTTAATAGTGTGAAATAATTTGTTAATCCTTAATTGCATACAAAATCCAATAATTTTGGAGATCTACCCACCTACTGGCTATTCTTCACCTCCAAAAGAGCAAACTCGTACAAATCTTGGGTCCAATCCAGTTGTGAAGGCATTAGATCCAACTTCTTCACACAGAATGCCCTCTCATGCACACCCAAACACTACTTCTGGTTGTGTGTCAACTTCTCTACACTGGATATCTTCTCATTGTCCAATCTCTTCTCAGAAGATTGGAAAATCTTTGCACCTCTTGTGATTCCCATATTTTGGTACAAGTATTTGATGATGATCTAAAAGCAAAAGTTTTTGAAGGCAGAGCACATTTTGCATCTCATGGGCTTATTGGTAGATTTAGACATTTATGGTCTGCCCTCACTAACCTTCACAAATGGATCTCTGATGCCCGAAAGCCCTTACTAAAGGTTCCTTGTAAATCTATCTCTGTGCCTTTAGCTTCTTTATTGTTGTTTTCAAATATGAGAAAGATCATGATGAAATCCTTTGCATAAAATACTAGATCCGAGGTCAAGACATCCTCATGCTCAAACCTTTGGCACCCCAACTTGAATCCATCCTATGAATCATGCTAGATCACACTACAACATATTTCACTTTGTGATAAATGAAAAGAGGGTAGAAAATTTAGGTTGAGATTCCCCTTCTGAATCACATTAGAATACCAAACTACCAAGAAATAGGTATGATTGACTAACTCTTTGTTTAAGAGAGCTAATTCAATATCAATACTCTTAGGACTTCTATTATTTTGTTGCTTAGAATTGAGAGATTGAAACTCTAGGGTTTGAAACTTGAATCTAAAAAAATAAAAAGTCAGAAACTGCAAACCAAGTACAAAAATGAAAAGGGAACAATACTATTTACCTTTGATTTGAATATGGATTATTTATTGGGGCACCTTGATCACCTGGCTCTTGAGGCTAAGCCATTTGACAATATTATGGATATGAGCTTCCAAAGGATAGATCTGACTCTATGTGCAATCTGAACTCAATATGGAGGGACTAGGGCATCTTGGGCGCCTTGCTCCAGGACTTGGGCACCCTAGGTGCCTCACTCCCTATATCAAAGGCTAAAATTTAGAATCTGAGTTTGTGATAGTGTCAGTTAATGGTTTCTTCTACCATAATTCAATATGGACCTATAGCTACTTGCAACACAGAAAAGTGGTGTATGGCTATATAGGGGTTTGCCTTAGTCAACCCTTTTTTTGGTGATTTCCACCTCCACAAGTAACCAATTCAAAATTTGGAATTATGTGTGCTCTCGAATCTTAAGTGTATCTAAGATTGTTATGAGCTAAAATGCATAAAAGTAACATAGAGATCTACTCAAGTGTGTTAGAGTAAAACCCTATATAATATTATAAATGAAAGTATATGAATCACATAAATTGAAATAACAAAATTTAGATCTGAAAATTGTATGCAGGAATACAAGAATAACATGAAATCATACCACACCCAAAGGGAGAGGTACAAGTCAATCATTAGTCGATAATTTCATATTATCATCCAACATTTCTTAAAGCTAACATGTTGATGATGAAAATTGAATTGAGATCTTGATAGTTGCTGATTTTTTCATGATTTGTAGGTCTTCACCTCATAGGATGTCTTTAAATTATAGAGCTAATCCTTCAAAATTGCTTTCATTACCCAAATGAGGTAGGATAACTTGCCTTTATACCCTTCCCTAGCATTTTGGGGTGCAAAACATGGAGCAAGTTAATGCAGATTCAAAATTCTCAATTAAACAAGCTAACAGTTGTGTGGTCCAAATTTGAGGCAGATTTGGTAGGAGTGGGTGCCAAAGATACACCTAGCTCCCCCCAATGTGGACCTAAATTTAAATTGGAGGTCCTAAATATTGAGGAGAGGCCAAAATTGAATGCAGAATTAGGCTGTGATGTTGGGAGGAAAATTTAGGTCGTACATGTTTAAAATAGGGCTTGGGTGAGCAAGAGATTAATGAAGAGACGAAATAATTAAAAGGCACACCTATAATTAAGGGACCATATAGGATTTTATATGAGATTAAATTAGGAGAGGACTCATATATTGAATTAATTATTAAATAAATACTTAATGAAGTCTTATAATGCATAATAGAATGAGACACACTAAAATAGGTGCTAGGAGAGTGTGAAATTGGACAACCTAGCAAGGTGTAAAATTTACAATGCTACACACTCACACCCTTTTTGTGCATATTCTTGTAGTTCTTGATACCTCAAAGGCTCTTCCTACAAAAATGACATTTGAAGTTTCTAATCACTACTGGACTCAAACACTGGACTACGATGGTTTTCTCTCTTGGTATCAATGATGCTTTGCTACAGGACACACTTCTGTTGATTTCCCTTAGTCTAATGCTAATAATGGTATGCAATCCACATTTAGCGTAATGCAAAGCTACAACATTTTTGTGTGGAAGGTCTACCAACGAATATTGTAAATGAGATGAGCTACCCTAATTTTCCAATACTTGAGTCGTCCTTGAAGAAGTTGATTGATGAAGTAACTATTCACCTTGTTCAAAGCACTACCCCATGTATAGTCCTAAAAAGTTAGCACCCATTAATTTGGAAGCTCTAGGACCTATTAGGTCACATTTTAGCTATCTCTTCGATTTTGGATGCATTTATGCTTGATTTTCCCACTTTTCTCTCTATTTTCCCTGAGACTCTTAATACTTCTTGAATACCGTAAAATATGCCTCAAAATTTACCATTCCAGGTATAGGTTGAACCATTTTCGACCTATACCACGGGCGTTTAAATTTGGTGGGTTTCATAACCGATGCAAATTATTTTCATTTTCCCACTCAGTGAGGTCGGCCTTCGTAAATTTGGATCTTGAAATTACTTTAAAAGGAGGTCTCTTCCCTTCATTTTTCCATCCATCTCTTATATACATAACAAATCCATGCTATCTACATGCAAGCAATCAAGCCCAAGGTGCATTCAAGAGGTTTTTTGTGATTTTAAGCAAGCAAGCAAGGATTTGGCTCCAAGATTTGAAGGCTATCTTCCATCCATTCATTCCAAGGCATTCTCCTATTGATTTGTGTGAATTTCTCTCCCATGGTGGATTAGTAGAGGAATTCCTAATTGGGAAAGAGGACCCATATCCATTCTTCATTCCTCTCCTCCATTCAAGAATATAAAGCATACATACATCCATGATATATGATTTGGCAAGTGTAGATCTATTGCATTGGTGAAGACATCCTACTTTCTATCAATATTCAATCAAGCAAGTATACATCTTTGTGGATATAGCAGATCCTTATCCATCCATAAGGGTTTAACATGCAAGGTGAATACTTACATTTGTCTTGTTTTACATGCTTTACTTATTTCATTTCAAGGTTAATGCCTATACAAGGGCTTGACCAAGGCAAGCCCCCTTCCCCCAATAATTTCCCCTTCTCTTGTGTGGAGGTGCGAACTTGTCGAGTTTTAGACTTAGAATTGCAGATCGAGAAGTGCAGTATTAGTCACAGTTCTGAGACCTTCAAATTAAACCCTCTTCGGTATAGATCGAACCACCTTCCACCTATACCTGGGTATAGGTCAAACCAGGTTCGACTTGTTCCTACAACACTAAGATTTTCACAACAGAGAGTTCTAGCTTGCAGATTTATAGATCTCGATCTGTTTCTAATTTCAGTACAATCTGACAGAGTTTCTAGAAATCTGAAGTTAATCCTCTACTCGCCTTTAAGGTGAGTTCTTCATCATCCAAATTCCATTTTAGCACTTACTTTGGTACACTAGATCTAATATCTTATTATTTATCATTGTATGAATGTTTTCTTTACTTTACTTGTATATACTTCATTTCTATCATATCATCTCTACATAAACGAAAAGAGGTCCTAAAATCACACATTTCCTTTCAAGACTAGATCATGCATTAGCATCCCTACATCTACTTGGGTTGTGTTAATCAGATCTAGCTTCAAATGGGTCACATTTTAGGACCCCTTTTCAATGTACATGCGTGAATTGGTGGTCTACCCTTGATCACCATTTCACCATATACATTTTGGTGAACCCGACTTATTGCATTTCCTGTTTTGATTTTGGTGTTGGATTTTCTTTTCATTCTTCATACTTTGTGATTGGGTAGTTATATCTTCTTTGTGTGATCTCTTTTGCATCTCCACTTTGTATGCATCTAGTTATCTCTTCTTTGATTTACATAGTTAGCTTTACTTTATATGCATTGTGATAGTCTCTATTTACATTACATCTTTGCTACATTGTTTCAATTACATTGCATCTCCCTTTCCTTTCATTCCTTTGTATATGAGATTTATCACTTTGAGTCCAATCTATAGTATTCCAGTTGGAAGAATTTGTAGACTCATGGGTTCTTTTGATCCTGAACCTCCCTTCTTTACTAGGAATATTGATGACACCAACATGCATCCTATGTTAGGATTGAGTAATACTGAGAGGGGGGTGAATTAGTATTACAAAACTTTAAATTAAACTTAAACCAATTCCAAATAAACCATAAGCTTGCTGAAATGAAAAGAACACAAACAAATAACACAGAACTCATAACACCATTATTTGTTCTTGAGGAAACCCTGGCCAAGGGAAAACCCCGGTGGGGATGGTACCCACAAACATGTACTAAAGTATAATGTCCCTGTTAGGAGACCTAGCCCTATTAGGAGCTGAATATTACATTATACATTTACTTGTTAAAGGAATACCAACCCTGTTAAAGGTATACAACACCATGTTATGGGCCAACTGAGCTTACTACTCTTACAACAAAAACTTCTGTTACAAAGTGTTCTTAGTAATGAACAAAACAAGCATCTTCAATGCTTATATCATTCCAGTCATAGCTCTATAATGATCTTTGTCAACCTCTGCTCTCGCATCTTCTATTCACATACATACATATCCTTTCTTGTATCATATCATCATTTCTCTTTACAAATTGTCTTCATATATATATATATATATATATATATATATATATATATATATATATATATATATATATATATATTTCTTCATCAAGTCGGCTTTCTTAATTATTATTACATAGTCGGCTCTCAATACAAAATATAATTAATAATGTAAAGAGAAAATAAAAATTTGGCCCTCTTACATAACCAGAATATAGGTTATCCAAAATCATAATCCAACTTAGCTTGCCAGGAGTCCACAACATACTCCTTAAATCATTTCTACTTGTTCAACTGCTCTGTTACGCTGTTCTGTTGCCTGCGTATGTCTTCAAATATCTCTAACTCACTGTAATCATCTCCAAAAAAAAATTGATCTTAGGTGGAGGTCATACATACTCCATAGTATCTCCCTCTAAGCTCTCTAGTCATAAAACGTCGTACTCAATCTTTGCTATCCAAAACAATACTGTTATAATCTGTATTTCTTCTTCTGTACTTAGTTATTTTGAAGACTGTATCTCCAAACCAGAACTTCATTCCAAGTGATCAATATATCAGATGTGTTTCCATAAATGATAACCCATAAGTGTCTCATACCATACCAAAAACTATCACTTGCCAACAATCTCTCCCTTTGGCATTGATGGCAACACTTAGTGAAAAATGACTAAGTGTCCCAACAAAAAACTATCACACACACACACACACACACACACACACACACACACATATTCTTTTCTCCTTAATTCATTTTTCTTCTCTTCTCCCCCTTTGACAACAATGACAAAGGTGCATCAAGAATTTAAAAAAATATAGAATTTAGTGCTTGCTCACCAATTTTAGAATATCTTGAAAGGAATCTTCCAAGATCTTCACTTCTGTACTCCATGATTCTAATAATAACTGACTAACATGAATTAGTCCATTCAGTGCATAAGATGATGTCTCTGCTCCCTTTAACTCCGTGGGCATAGAGTTAGTCAAAGATTCTGCAGTCTTCTCCATGTCAGATAGATGAGCCTCAAGAATTGATAGCTTAGGAGTGATTAAGCTCTTCAGCAAACCGAATCTTGTCATCACTCTCCCTTTCTCAATATCCAATACATTTAACTTGTCAAGAATCCTTGTAACCTCTTTGTCCATCTCTATTACAGATTGCAAGGAGGTCTCACAGCTATCCATCATGCTGTTCAGAGTTTCCCTGTCCTTTGCAATAATATCTTCAATACTCTGAATGTGTCTGATAGGGTTTATGCAGTAGCTGAATAGTATCCTTCCATGTGTAACACAATTTCTGGCCTTTGATGTAGCTTCTCTTAGAATTCCCAAGTCCCATGAAATAGAGTGGCAAACTTCCTTCAACTTCTTCTCTTGATAACTCTTCTCTTCCTTCTCTCCAACAATCTTTACTAAAGACTCATACTGATTATCAAAGTCATCTAGTGCCAAAATCAGATTCTTTGCTTTATCCTTTCCTTGAAAGACAATAGGCACTGGGAGTAGTTTGTTCATAGTATTGAATTCTCTATTGATTACCTTAGTCTTCTTATCTCCTTTCTTTTCAGATCTTTCTTTTGCTTTTGTGAATGCGATGAAAGATAGTCTCATCAATTCATCCTCATCCATACTATCAACATCAGTACTTAAGGTTTTATTCTTACTTTCCAACAATAGAGTAGTAGATGTGTCAGGTTCATGTTTACCTCAACTCTTGCCTCTTTATCTTTTGTTGCATCTGTCTCATTTCTCTGTTCAGTTTCAACTTTCTGTTCTTCCTTTTTTTGTTCTTCCTCTTCATCTGCCACCGTGTTGTCAATATTTCTTGCAAATGGATCCTTCTCATCAAGTGAACTATTAAGAGTCACAGGCATACCAGAAACATATAAATTTGGTTGCATGACATCTTCGCTCTTCTCAACACTTACCTTAGCTTCCTTAGAATATTCACCAATTCCTATAGGTGTAGGCATGGTATGTTTAGGAGGTGGAGTATTCTCAGGAATATCACTCATAAGTATTTGATCTAATTCCTTCCGAGTCTCCTCTAGGACTTCGTCATATTTCCTTCCCATAATTTTTACTAATCTTGCTTTGGTTCTCAACAAGGGTTTGAGTGCTCCCAATATTATTTCTCTCTCTTGAACTGAAACTACTAGAAACATGTCATCTATAGATTGATTCCTAATAGCCTCATCTTCAATAAGTGCTAGTTGTTTTCTTATCTTTAGTTTACCATATAGTTCCTCATGTATACTTCCCTCTATTTCTAGTAGATTCTTCTTGAAAACAAGTAAAAGATTTACTACTATGTCTTCAATCTCTAGTTTATCAGATTCCTCATACCTGTCATAGTATTTGTCCACTAAAACTAGCTTCCCTTTCTCAATAGCTCTCTTCTCCAACATCTTCAAATCAGGCTTCCATACATGTCTTCCACTTGTGGTCTCTTTTTTGATTTTCTTCTCTTCTCCTTCAGTCCTCTGTTCCATAGGAGGTGAATCCAGTTTAGTGGATCTTGTGTTTCTCCAAGGTACTAGCGTTAATATCTCTTCCTACAATGTCTTTTGTGGTGGTGAAGGGGTGGTTACATCAATTATTGTAGAAGGTGGACTAACTACCTACTCAATCTCTGGAGGTGGAAGGGCTACTGTAGCAATACTTTCCAACCCAGAAGATCTCTCTGCTATCTTCTTCCTTACATGTTTCATTTCTTCTTTGGTCAAACCTGCCTTAGCTCCACAATCATCAATAATGTTTTCTACTTTTATTTTCCTCATACCTCTAGTCTTCTCTTCTATGAATTTAGCTATTTTTTTCTTCATATGTGCCCCATCTCTCCTAAGATGTATCAACTTCAGATGCCAACACATGTTCAATCTGCATAGTGAGAACTTCAAAACTGACTTCATAACCCATAGGGTAACACCATCTATTCCTAGGTACAACTGCCTCAAAGCATATACAATCAATTTCAACCATGAAAAATATTGTATCCTTGTATTTCTCAACTAACTCTTCAGGAATTCTAAATCTTTCTTTCATTTGCGTTTTAAGAATCTTGATCATGCCAAACAGTTCACCATCCACCCATGTGTTATTTTGTCTTCGGTAGCTCTGTGATGTCTGAATACCAGTGGGTATCCCTTCTCTCCATTCTCTAGGGTGCATGCCTAGAAACTTGTGCTCAATGTGGATATACATATGAACTAGGAGTGAGCCAAATAAAAAATTCTTAGATTTATCCTTCTTAATTAGATTTATATTCTCCAAGAATTGTTGTGCCAGAAATTCACATAGGTTATACTTAGTGTTTTCCTTTATCATCCTGTAAGCCATTACTCCTGCAGAAACTGAATTAGGTCTACTGCTGTAGTAGGATTTGTATCCAAGTATCATCGCAATCAACCTGACATCCTATAGGAAAATATCATTCACTATCATAGCTTGCCTGTCCCATTTAGAATGTGTTAGGGTTTCAACTTGTTTATTTATGTTCTTCTCAGCCACAGGGATAACTCCAGTGTTGTCTAACCCAATTATCCCACGAATGAATTGACTACATATCTTTACAGGTTGTTCTCCTATCCAGATGAACTAATCATGAACTCTCCTGAGTAAGATTTTGAACCATTCATCTTCACTGAACTCATATAGATCCAATATTTTCATAATTCTTAGGTCATCTATGTATTTGTATTCATCCTTCATTTTACCATTATCAGTCTTGTGTTCTATTTCAGTGGAAATTTCATCAACACCCAATATATCATACTTGTAATGAATGTAAGCCCTAATATCCTCTATATGCAAGACGCCATGCGGTGTCTAAGAAAATGCTCCTTCAGGGTCGTCTTCACAAGATTTAAATGGATGTTTCTTGAATTTGTATCTAGGTCGATCTACAACATCATAAATCAAAGGTGCGTCTATAGCTTCTATATGAGTAGACGATGTATATACCTTAATCACGCTAAATTATGAATTCCCACTTCGATCGATCACGGAATATAGTTGTTAGATTGTCTAATACTCTCTAATCTATGGTTGTCTTAGGTCATTGCTCTTCAAAAGGTAAATAAATAGGTATCTTAGATGTTTTTTATTCATCATTAAGTGTATAATGCACATTACCTAATACACAACTTCATATACTATCTAGTCAGTTAAAAATCTCGCGATCACCGACTATGCATCGTCCGATGTTGCACTCTTAGATATAAGTCCTATGATGTCTGGACATAT
Source organism: Thuja plicata (assembly GCA_018584345.1). Classification (NCBI taxonomy): domain Eukaryota; kingdom Viridiplantae; phylum Streptophyta; class Pinopsida; order Cupressales; family Cupressaceae; genus Thuja; species Thuja plicata. The sequence goes on from MU225134.1 coordinate 1,873,784, forward strand.
CACAACTAAGCTCACTGGAGCTTACTCCTCAAAATCAGGGGGTGGATATATTATGATATCTTCATCCAATGCTCCCCCTAAGGCCATGATCGTCCATTTAGGTCGATGTGTTCATATCAGGCAAAGATACAGTAGCATCTACTGTCTCTCCCTGAACCAATATCTCACTTGATTCTTTGATTTTCCATATATTACCACTGCTATTATCTTCTGCTTTCTTGAAACAATTGTTAAAATCACTCTTTTATTCTACAAGACTCTTACCAGTATCACTGTCATTCTTCTTTGTATCCATAGAAGGTAGTACTCTTCTGTTATTTACTCCATTATATGATGCAGGAGCATCCCAGGGTAGTTGGCTATCCTGCATGTTTGGGAGATTTGATGGAGTTGTGTGGACTTATTTTCATGTGTGAGGGATTTGGTAGAGTTGTGTGGACCTAATTGGGTCTTGGGTA
>MU225134.1:1876810-1901707 GCA_018584345.1 Thuja plicata
AGGAAGAGGTAGAGGAGCGAGTTTTGAGAAGAGCTAGTGGCTGCGGCTTGGGGGACAAGGGGATTGCTTGGTGGACTTGCGAGCACAAGTTTAGATCTTCCTTGGGGGCTCCTAACAGTGTGTGGATCTAGACTAGCTAGGATGATTCATTGATCCTGGAGAAGAGGAAGAGGTAGAGGAGCAAGTTTTGAGAGGAGCTAGTGGTTGCGGCTTGGGAAACAAGGAGATTGCTTGGTGGGCTTGCGAGCACAAGTTTAGATCTTCCTTGGGTGTTCCTACCAGTGTGTGGATCTGGGCTAGCTAGGGTTTCATTTGGATCTTGTGATATCTTACAGAGTTTCTATTGTAATTGCATTGTATTTGGCCGTAACCCGGAAGGCCTTACAACCGGGCATGTTGGATGAAAATATAATGATTCTATTATGAGTATTTGCATTGTGTGGATATAAATCTCTGTGTTTTTATTTATATTCCATTGTGTGGTTATTGGTTGGGGGCTAGGACATCTCCATTGGGGATCCTCCTGCCTTCCCCTTCATCATTATATCTGCAAAACTTCACTATATGACCTGAATTGTTACATTTGTAGCATATAGGAGGTCTTCTATTTTGATTAACTTGCTACTTACAATTCCTTGTAATGTGTCCAAGGTTGTTACATTTGTAACATGTGATCTTTGCTGCTGATTCTTCTATGATGTTATCTTGTCTATATCTAGATTGATCAGGTTTCCTGCATTTTGCTTTCTTGTGCCCATATATATTGCAATTGAAATAATAACCAAAAAAATATTTGAAAGGGGTATTACCTCTGAAATCTCTCTTCATGTGTCCAAACTTGTTACATCCAAAACATCTACCTCTAAAAGGTCTGATATGTTCTCTAGGTTCTTCAAGAATAGGTCTCTCTCCATCAGTCTTCGCATCAGGTTTTTCTTCTTGAATCTTAGAACATTCAGCTTCATTGAAGCGAATACCCATCATATCACCTTTAGGTTTCTGTCTATCTCTTTGTTCATCGATCAAGTCATTGCTCATGTGAAGTTTCTCAATGTGTTTCTTTGTCTCAACAAGTTCACCTTTTATGATCGGATTATATTTCTCCAATTCTAGATACTTTTTCTTGTAATGGTCAAGGTCAATCTTCATTTGTCCCATTAGAATATTAACATTCTTCAAAGCTTCTTTAGTCTTGTTCTTGGCATCCTTTTCTTGCTGAATCTCTTTAGCCATTGCTTCATTATTAATCTTTAGAGTATCATTCTCTTGTTCAAGTTGATTTATCTGATCTGAATTATCATTGTCTGAATCTTCTTTTATCTAAACCATAAGATCTTGTCTCTGATTTATGGAAATTTCAAGCTGATCTATCAACTTCTTAATGAATCCCTCAGCTCTTCTTAGACTGAATCTCAAGTCACCATTTTTCGCTTTTGCTCTATCAAGGTCTTCAAGTGCCGCTTCAAAGTTCTCTTCCAAACTTACTGAATCCATCTTGATCTCCCTTAAGCTATTAGACTTTATCTTCAAGGACCACTAGCTCTGATACCAATTGTTAGGATTGAGTAATACTGAAAGGGAGGGGCGGGGGGGTGAATCAATATTACAACACTTTAAATTAAACTTAAACCAATTCTAAATAAACCATAAGCTTGCTGAAATGAAAAGAACACAAATAAATAACACATAACTCATAAGACAATTATTTGTTGTCAAGAAAACCCTGGCCAATGGAAAATCCTGGTGGGGATGGTACCCACAAGCATTCACTAAAGTATAATGTCCTTGTTAGGAGACCTAGACCTGTTAGGAGCTAAATATTGCATAGTACATTTCCTTGTTAAAGAAATAACAACCTTGTTAAAGGTATACAACACCCTGTTAAGGGCCAATTGAGCTTACAACTCTTACAAAAAAAACTCCTGTTACAAAGTGTTCTCAATAATGAACAAAACAAGCATCTTCAATGCTTATATAATTCCAGTCATAGCTCTATAATGATCTCTGTCAACCTCTGCTCTCGCATTTGCTATTCACATACATACATATCCTTTCTTGTATTATATCATCATTTATATTTACAAAAAGTCTTCATATATATATATATATATATATATATATATATATATATATATATCTTCATCAAGTCAGCTTTCTTAATTATTATTACATAGTTGGCTCTCAATACAAAATAGAATTAATAATGTAAAGAGAAAATAAAAGGTCAGTGCTCTTACATAACCAAACATAGGTTATCCAAAATCATAATATGACTTAGCTTTCTAGGAGTCCACAACATACTCCTTAAATCATCGCTACTTGTTCAACTGCTCTGTTATGCTGTTCTATTGTCTGCGCATGTCTTCAAATCTATCTAACTCACTGTAATCATCTCCAAAACAAAATCAATCTTAGGTGGAGGTCATACATACTTGATAGTATCTCCCTCTAAGCTCACTAGTCATAAAAATTCATACTTGATCTTCTCTATCCAAAACAATACTATTATACTGTGTATTTTTGCTTCTGTACTTAGTTATTTTGAAGACTGTATCTCCAAAACAGAACTTCATTCCAAGCGATCAATATATCAAATGTGTTGCCATAAATGAAAATCCATAAGTGTCTCATACCATACCAAAAGCTACCACTTTCCAACATCATAGTGATACCAATCCTATCATGGAGAATAACTCTTCTCATTCTTCTCATGATGAAAATGAAGCATTAAGAGTTCCTCCCACCCAAGTGCAAAAACTTACTCATGAATTTGAAAAATTGGAACAGTGGTTAGCTCAAGAGAATCATAATCCTGAAGTTCATTATGCTGTAGAAGGTTTAAATAAGCTCATTCATAATGATGAACATGGTCTTAACCCCTTGTGTGGAATTTCCCATCTTATTAATTCCAATGTTAAACCTCTTATGAAATGTGCTCAAGAATTAGGATATGTCCCACCTACTACAAGTGTTGAAACTTCTTATCCTATCTCTACTTCCATTCCTATCATTTCCACTTGTGCTCCACCTCTTATCACAAATTCAATCCAATATGCTAACCCCACACATGTGAGTCTCCCTAGTCCTATTCTTCCTTCTATTCCTACGAGTGTTCCATGTGTTTCATTGCCTTTATCTATGCCTCCTTATCACAGTGTTCAATTTTCATATTCAAATCCTATTTCCGAAAATTCTCCTACCACACTTCATGCTTCTGCCAACATTCCCTTAGTTTCCCACAACATTCCTAACATTTCCAATGTTTCTCCTCCTATCATTTCTTCCACTAATTCTACTATTAATATCTTACCTCAACCCGTGTCTTCTTTGCAACAATAACTTGCTTCTTTGACTCAATCCAAATTAAAAATTCCTACATGTGATATTGCTAGTCCTTTTTCTATGGATATTATTAGAGCTGTTATCCCACAAAGTATTGAGATTCCTCATCTTGAGACTTATAATGGTAAGGGTGATCCTGTGACTCATGTTAAAACTTTTTAAACCTTGTGTAGTGAATTCTCTCACAACTATAGGTTCATGAAAAAAAATTTTACTAGAACCTTTTGGGAAAAATCTTTGCAATGGTATTGTTCTTTGCTTCCTTATTCCATTGATTCCTTCTACAAGCTTGCTAATGCTTTTATTCAACAATTTCAAAAAAACATTGGTACTCAAATTTATTTGACTGATTTGATGCATTGTAAACAAGGTGGTTAAGAAAAAGTTAGTGAATTTATTGGTAGATTTAAGCATTTGCATGCTCAAATTTCTTATCCTATGCCTGATGTTGATATACACCACATTTTTATTACTAATTTACAAAAGGAAATTAGAGATAAGATACTTCTTACTGAGTTCTCTTCCTTTTCACAATTGTGTGTAGTGCTTCATCATTATCAACTTTAAGTGAGTCAATTTGAGAGAAACACTCCAATGGCTCCTATTCTCGTTGATAAGAGTGACGTTGCATCCAATTTCAACAAATTTTAGAAGACTAAAAACTACATAAAAATCAATAAATCCCTTAACATAGTTTTAATTAAGGAAAAATTCAATTTTGAAGGTACTCGAAAACCCTTTATAGAAGATTACAAAAGATAAGCATTAAGATCCATTAAAGAAAAATATTGCTGGAAAAAAGACAAGCCATGAGAACCCAAAAGTCAAAACTAGTAGAAATAAACAACCAGCCGAAGGAGCAACAAAAAAGAGAAGGAACCGGACACCAGAGAGACACCACAAAGAACACTTAAGCCAACTCCTTCATAGTAGCCACAACCTCCTCCTCCATCATAGTTATGTTATACACCATATCCTTAAGGTCTTGTATAACTGTAGGCATAGGGGTAGCCTTCTTCTTGAGACTAGCACAAGTGTGTTTACCTAGGTCTTCAGAACAACCAGCAACCATCTCCCGATCATTCTTAATGTGGACAGTGGCTTTCTCCTGATTAGCATTCTCTAACCTAACCACCAAAGACTTTAGGTTGTAAATATTAAATTTCATACTGTCATGATTATTCTGGATTATTTTCTTCAAGGTGTCCTTGAAGTTCTTGTTCTTTATGTTAATATTCTCAACCTTATCCTCTAGAGACTTTCTAACATCTCTCTCTTCCTCCAATTTCTCCAACAAACATTTATTTTCCTCCAAGGCCCAGATATCAACCTTTTTCTCAATAACCTCATTCATGGTAATAAAACCGGTAGAATGGGCCTTATGCCTCAGATTGAGACTATTGATTTCATTGAAAATCTAGTTATCCACACTGTAGGAATTAGTGGCTTTAGTTTTAGCCTTCTACAGGAAATCGAAAGTAGGCTTTTTCTTATCATGGGGATTATCCATGTTCAACTAGATGGAATCCCCTTTACATACAAAACCAACAATCTTAGAGGTAGTATTCTTAGAGAGTGAACTATGGTAGCCAACCAAATTTAGTCGAGTTAATGCGTTTTTCAATAGAGTCCTTCCTATCATTGTTCATAGAGGTAGCACATATCTCCAATTTATCATCAACATGAATAGGATCATGGTTAGCCAAGCCCTTATTCTCCTCTTCCATACCACCATCCTTACCTTTAGTTGAGAGACTCTGGCGCATGTTATATGTCGAAAGATAATCCCCAATCTTATTTCCCATGCCCATAGAAGACTCACCATCATTTTCAATATCTATCCCCTGTTCTTCATCAAAGTGTTCAACTTTAATGGGGGAATCATTAACATTTTTCTTTCCATGGATTCCCTTGTCACATTCCAGCTAGAGTTATCACTGTCACCATCCGTTTCCATCCCCTTTACAACATCAAACTTCTTCTCCAAGCTCTTCATGGTTTTGGACTTTTGGCCTTTGGAGCTCTTAAGGGCCTTTCTATCCGATTCCTCACTGTCATTATTATCTGCCTTACTTTTACCCTTACTATCCATGATAGGGGCTTTAGGATTCATTTCCCTACAATAATCATAAATCAACATTATGATCCCTTCATGAAGAACACACTTAGTAGGTTTCTTTCTATTTTAAGCTAGACTATGGTTTAGAGAACGATGGAGGAAATATGGGAAGGACACAAGGTCCTTTTGCCTAAAATGATTTAAGAAAAAAAAAGAAAAATGTCCACCCTAGTATACCTCCCATCCAAAGTAAAATATTCCATCAAACAGTTCAGAACCTTATGCCATATAGGTTTAATCTATTAAACCCCATAATAATCCCAGTTTTAAAAAGAAAATTTATCTTTTCAGTCATTTTGGGGAATCTCCTGACCACTTCTTCAGAAGTTTTACACTCTTTAAAAAATTCCACACCAGTAGATGGTAAACCTGTCACCTCTACAATGAGATCAACACTAAGATTAATCTTTCTACTATACAAAATAACTTTTCTTTCTAGCCTTAAGCAAAGAAATTCATTACCTTTCTATCATAGCCATGAAGATGATCAAGAAAAGGATAAAATACTCCCTTCCAATGCTTGCACCAAAATTTCTTCTCATGTCTACAGTCTTCATAGATCAGAGGCTTTGAATTTTTTAGATCTCCCCCCATCTTTCTGTAAATGAAACAAGTTTCTATTCTCAAACCCTTACTGACATTTCAATTCACATTAATAGCTAAGGCAACCCATAAAACAACCCATGAAGTGTGCCAAATGAGTTCAGTAATAGCTTTGGTGTACTTCCCTTGATTTTCCTTCATGTTCTCTTTCTTTTCAAGGTCCATATGTGTCATTTCTATTATCTGTGATAATACTTCCCACTTTACCGTGTCTTATCATAGTTAATGAACTCATTAGTTTCCTTATCATGCCTTAGCTCACCATTCCAAGTAATCATTTCTTTACAACTCACCCCAATATTCACAATGCAATCCACCACCGTATTCACCTCCTGGTACACATGGGAAATGTGAACCTTATTAAAAATTTTAATGATAGCGTCAGCTTCCTTGATTATAAGCTTGATAGACCATGAATTTTTATAATCCCCTTTAAGACATTTAATTATGTTATTTGAATTGCCCTCTAGAAAAAACATTATGGAAATACAAATCTTTAGCCACTTTAAGAGCTTGGAGAGATCCCATATCTTCAATTAAATAGATAATTTAATTTCCCAGTGGGTAGGCAACAACACCAATATAGTTATCGTAAATGTCTCTAACCAGTACACCACACCCAATAGAACCTGGATTCCCCTTAGCCGCACCGTCAAATTTGACTTTAACCCAGCCTTCAAGGGGAGACATCCACACTAAGCCAACTCTTTTATTATCCCTTTTCCATTTAAAACAAGGAGGAAATGGGACCAATATCATCTTCTTCAAACTTGCTATCCTCACTAGCAGTAATAAAGTCCTCTTTAACAACACTGAAAACCTTCTTTGAAACTACTTGAAAGGGAGCTTCCTCATTTCTAAAGATCCTATTATTGCATTCTTTCCATAGATTCTAGAAAACATGAGGAGCTAGTAAGGACCAAATCAGTCTTGTAGGTTTGTTAGATGAAGGACACTTCCATTAGATAAGAAAGTCCCGAATACTCCATGAAAAGACACAACAAAGATTTCAAATCTAAAAAATCCTTCCCCAAAATTCACAAGCATAATTGCATTGGAAGAAGATATGGAGGACAAACTCTTCATCATTCTTGCATAAGAAGCACTTGTTAGGGAGGTAGAAGCATCTTCTGCACAAATTATCAATGGTCAACAATTTGTTTTGAATTAAAAGCCATAAAAAATATTAATCTTAGGAATAAAAGCTTTTTCTTGCAAGAAGCCCAATAATGGGGAGGTCCTTCAAGCTCATTCATGGTGGAAATCATAGAGGAAACATAGAAATTTCCATTAGGATTAGGGGCCCAAATCAGGGCATCTTCATATTCACTACTGATATAACAAGCATGAAGAGAATGCTAAATGTGACACAGTTTAATGTCAATGACACAAAGATTAATCCAAGCATCATCCTTCTAGTAATTAGTAACCAAATAAGCATAAGTATTCTTTCAAATTTGTATCACATTCTGGGATTTTGGCAAGGTAACAATGGGTTTATCCAGCAACTAGCCATCCTCCCAAAACCTAATTTTCCTGCCATTTCCCAACTTCCACTTTTTTTTTTACTTTTTCTACCACTTCTTTAACATTCTACACCCTTTTCCAAACAAAGGATCCTATGATAATATTATAGGGCTGAAAGAAATCATCAATACTCAGGGAACTATAAATATATTTCCTTTTATAGATTGAGTTCCATTCCCTCTCTTCCTCATAAATTCTTCAGATCTACTTGGCCATGAGAGCTTTTTTAAGAAGATGAATAGGTCTAATAAAAAATCCTCCCAATCTTTTAGGTTTATAAATAGACTCCCATGACACAAGAGAAATTCTAATCTTCTCCTCAGTACTAGACCAAAGGAATTTCTTCCCGATCTTCTCTACAACATTAGCAAATTTAGCAGGGATTTTGAAGAGACAAAGAGCATACACCGACAGGTTCTGAAGAGAACTCTTAAGTAATTGGACTTTGCCAGCCCTACTAAGAAGAGATCCCTTCCATCCTACCATATTTTTGTTAAATATTTCAATAAGAGACATCCAAAAGGAATCCGGGGGTTTAGAGCCTAAAGGCAATCTAAGGTAAGATTTTGCGAGGGTAGAGACTAAACAACCCAGAATCTTTGAGATTTTCACTTGTCTTTCCTAAGGAGTATTAATAAAGAACAATGAAATTTTATTCCAATTGATCAACTATCTAGTAGCATTGGAATAAGTATTCAAGGAAGACTTCATACTTCTAGCCTCTTTAATAATGGAAACACCCATCAAGATAGTATCATCCACAAACTGTTCATGCGAGTAGGTGTGAGGATGGGAAGATGGTTTAAGCCCATGAATCGCTCTAGAAATTTTGAGTTTCTGAAATAATATCCCCAGGAATTCCACCAATATGGAAAATAGGATTGGAGAGATCGGGTCACCTTGCCTCAAACCTTTGGTGGGTTTAAAAAAGGGGAAGAAGACCCATTAACCATGACAACAGCCGAAGAAGTAGAGATAACCTGGGAGATCAGTTGAATAACCTTTTTTCCAAAGCCAAAATCTTTAAGAACTTTCAGTAAAAAGTACCAATCAACCCTATCATAATATTTGGAGAGATGCACCTTCATAAGGAAGCCTTGGTTGGTAGAGCTATGGAGAGAATGAATATTTTCATGAATAATGATAAGAATCCAAGATTTTCCTTCTAGGGACAAAACCATTTTTCTGAGGAGAAATAATGGCATGAAGAAGATTCACAATTCTAGTGGTCATCACCTTCAAAAAAATCTTATAGAGATAATTACAAAGGCTGATGGGATTGAAGAAATCCACCGAATCCGCTCCAGGTTTTTTTGGAATCAACACAAGAAAGGTGACATTGATTTCCTTCAGAATCCCCCTAGCTCCAAAGAACTCTTTGACAACATCATGCACATATTTTCCCATGATAGAACAAAATTTTTAAAACATAAACATCATGAATTCATCAGGACCCGGTGTCTTATCACCCTCAAAGGAGAAAACAACATCTTTAATTTATATAGAAGAGGGGATAACACTTATGATCTTATTCTAGTTCTCATTAATAATAGCCAAGATAGAAGATAACAATTCATCTTGATACTCATGATTAAGGGAGGAATCAACAGTTAGGAGGGAATAAAAAATACAAGACAACTCACTCCTAATATCATCCTCCTTCTGCAGTATGCCTTTATCAGTATTAAGGTGAGAGACATGATTCACAACTCTATGTTTAAGAGTAGTCATGTGAAGACCTGGAGTTTCTATCTCCTTCCTTAAGCCAAAGAGATCGGGATCTATGCTTCTAGTAAGTATCCTCCTTAGAAATGATATCATGATATTTCACAAGGGTCTCGTTCTCCATATCCAATAATTGCTGAGAATAAACCTCAAATTGGATTTTATCTTGAACCTCTTTTAAGTCAAGTTGAATACTAGAATTGATAGCAATGATATCTCCAAATAATTATTCCATTTCTTGACCCTATCTTTTACATGTCTAAGCTTCTTTTCCATCTTGAACATAGCTGTCTCATCCACTTTAATATTCCACCAATCTTTGAAACAATCTTCAAATTTGGGATTGGAAAGCCACATTTTTTCAATTCTAAATGGATAGCTTCTCTTTCCCTAGATAGAGTCAACCCAAAAAAAAATCATTTTAGAAATATAAGTAAGAGAGAACACACACCTGATTAACTAGTCTTTGGAGATAAGAGCCCTATCCATATAGACCTGAATTAGCTCATCCCCCATTCTTCTATTAGACTAGGTGAAATTGACCCCTTGGAGATCTCAAGGCCTACTGGTTAATGAAATCCATAAGGTCTAATCTATCAACCAGTTGACTCTTTACCCCTCCCAACTTCTCACTGTCCCTTAGAGGGGTGTTAAAGTCACCCATGACCAACCAACTAAAGTCAGGAAACTTCTTTCTACTAACAAAAACTTTATTCTAGATTTTTTCTCTACCAACCTTGGTGTTAGGAGCATAAATATTGGAAGTGATCCAAGTAAAACCATCTCTAATATGATGAAGTTTAACAACAACTAAATTATCCTCAACAAGAAATACTTCCCCTTAAATGAAGTTTTGATTCGAAAAGATCACTATTCCTCCCAAATCACCTTTAGAGTTACTACCAACAACTCCACAATTCTTAAACATCCTAATTTTCTCAACCTTTTCTTTTGACATTTTATTTTCTTATATTAGCAAAACATCAGGTTTATGGTATCTAACCATATTTCTTAGAATATCTTGTTTATGGGAACTATTGAGACCCCTAAGTCCATGATACAATTTTCATTTTTTACCAGGGGTACACTTTGGGATGGTTAGCTATTTTTCATCCACTATATTCTATTTACTTTCCTCCTCACGCATTTGTTTGGTTGATTTCCTTCTAGCTTGTTGTTTTGGGATTCCAACATCCACTCTCATTCTTCCTCTATTTTCCATCCCACTCTGGGTAAATGAAGAAAATTGGCGTTCTCCTATTTTCCTATTTCTTTTCCCACCATTCTTTTGTACATACCCAACAATTTCACAATAATTTCTTTGTGTAATCATCCGCTCTCCACTCCCATTTTCCTGGCTGATATAAGAATTATAGTCTTCCAGGTTAGTAGATTTTACATACTCCTAATCCTCAAGATCTGAGAAGTATAGAGAAGATTCCCCACCCAAGACATTGCACTATTGAGCATCCTCCATAGAGATCCCCTTTTGTATTTCTTCGTCTGATTGATACAAGTCCACTATCCTAGTAGGAATGTCGATTTCTTTAGTCAGAGATCCAACACTCTCATTTATTTCCCCTTCTTCCAGGTTTGAGTCAGATTTATCATCACCATGTTCCTTTCCATCATCAGATCTAACCATGGTAGGGTTTCCCAGATTTACTTCATTTATGTTAGCCTGATTAACATTATGCTCTTTTCCACTTTCCTCGATCTCTTCTGCCATTTCTTTGTCTTGTTGTCTGCCACTTCTCTGATATTTGTGTGAAGAACCTTCCATAGGAGGAGTACCATCCTTACCATATTTTACCATTGATTCCCCTTCCTTCTAGTCCTTGACTTTGTCACTAACTCCATCTTGTTCTCCTTCCCCTGTACCTTTTTGTTCTTGAGTTTTCTGTTTCCACACTTTTCTTTGATTTAGACTATTAGCAGTGTTCTTTACATTCTGTGGCCAGGTTGTGGCCTAGTGACCAATTTTTTTGAAAACAAAGCTAGCAAAAGTCATAGATTCAAATTCCACCTCCTAACGCCACTTCCCTATTTTAGAGACAATCTCTATAGAGGACAGTAAATCCATGAACTGATCAACATTTACACCGATCCTAACATATACCAATCTCATTCTAGATGTCATCATATAGGATAAATGGACAAAAGTTATCCAAAAGATGAGGACAAACCCTTAAAAACATCCTCATTCCAGAACTCCAAAGGAAGGGTAGGTAACCTAACCCATACTGGAGCTATCGGAAAAAAGTGTCATTTAAATCCATGTTTAGACTCCATTTTTGGACCTCTAGAGCCATTTTAAAAACATCTAAGGACCAAAACATAAGACAGTTCATATATTCCCAGTTGGAAAACTCAAAAGATAAAAATCCCTTCGGCATTGCAGCGATATCCACCTGACCTTTCAACTTCCATTTTATTTTAGTAAAAGATCTAACAATATCAATGTTAGGTCTAGGCCCAAGAAAATTCCCTACCAAATTCATATCCATCACCGATATAGAATGATATTTATCAGTGGGTCAGGAAAAATATGGAAAAATAACCTTTGTGTGGGTTGGATCAGTTGCATACCTCTAGAAAAACTGATTTTCCACTAGGTTTGACACCAAACAATACATACCACTATTTAGGAGGGTCTACAAATGCCAAAGCCTTGAAACCTGATGGAGGGTCCCAGGGTGATGTACCCCCCTTTCCACCCGGTTCAATGGGGAAAAAATCACCCAATGGGTCCCCATTGGGGTCTTTTCCATCCCCATCTTCCATTAACTTTGAACCCTCCTTGCCTGCTATCTTCACAGGAATCTGCAAACACCCGTGCACAATGAAAGTAAAAAAACATAGTCACTTGTTTTCCCACTCTCACACCCCATGAGTTTCATGGTATTGACAATGTACATAGATAATGAGAAAGTGACAACCACATCCAAAAGTGTGACTCCTTTGTCCTCTATTTTTAGACCTTCTCATACTTTTACTCACTTTATGAATCTTTGCATGACGTGATGTTGAAGTTAATGAATGCAAATATGGTTAAACTTCCTCCTATCAAACCAATTGACCCGTCCAAACCACCATCCTAATTCTTTGATCCCAAATATTTTTGTCAATTCCATTGTAAACCTAGTCATGCTACTGAAAAATGCTATTCCTTAAAAATGTGGTTAAATACTTTATTCACTCTAATGCTATATCTTTAGATGCTGATATCTGTATACACTAAATGTGGGCCTCTTACTTAGCCATACACTTCAACATATTCATTTTTGATTAGTCACATACAGAAATGAATATGAAATTATTCATCCTGTATGCCTAGATGAGTTGACCTATTTCCTCCTATCTAGATGAGGTTTTGAGTAAGCTCTCAGATTCAAGAACCCAAAAACCGAGACCAATCTAAGAACGAAGGATTTAATCTAGAAATGTAGATGCAATATTAGTCTAGAAATGAGATTAATCTAAGAAATGAAATAAGATTAATCTAAGAAATGAAATAAGATTAATCTAAGAACACTTAAAAGAAACTAAGATATGCATGATTAATCTAGAAATGAGTATTAATCTATTGCAATAATGATGATAACAATGAAAGCTTGAATACACAAATATTGAATTTAAAATCTAGCAGCGATTCGATATTTCAACAATGCATTCTCCTCCTTTTTAGAATGAGAGATAAGAGAGTTCTTTTATAGGATGAGAGTCCAATTAAGAATAGAAAGTTCCCTTTGAGAGAAACAGTTAACATTTCAAAATCCAATTTAAAATAGCAAGTTTCCTTTGAGAGAAATAGTCAACTGTTGTCTTTTTGAGTGAATGAAATAGTTAATTGATTTGTTGCACTTTTGAAGCACAATTAACTCAATGTTTTCCATTTCTGAACTGAAGTGAGAATTTTGGAGAGCCTATTTGATTAAATAAATGAAATATGACCTCATAAATGCACTTTACCAATTATTTGAATAATTAAATTCAATTATTGAAATGAGGATATTTATTTAATAATCAAATATTATTTAATTCCTTTTTATGTATTTTAGCTAAAAGGGTGAATTTGTGCAAGATAAAGATAAAGAAGATAATGATGGGTGGTCACTTCCTGACCCCAACCCTAACCCTGCCTCTTGGTGGGGTAATCATGATGATCAAGATCCTCCCTCTGCAACCACTGCTTTGGCTGTATGAGGTTTTTTTTTATGAATAGTTATTTTTTGTGATTTTGGCCTTGGGCCGTGTGACTCTCACGGGGTGACTTTTTCCGCGGACCCCTTTTTTTGTGAATATGTACTTTATAACTTTTAATTAATAGTAAAGGGCCTATTCATAAAAAGGGTGAATTTAGTTTAATTAAAGTGCTATGACTTTGCAATCAAATTAATTTGATCATAGGGTTTATTTAGCCAATTGTAATTGATATTTAGGAATTAAATGCAGTATGTGATTAATGTAGATTTATGATTTTCTGCATTTGACACTTAAGTCAAGTAGAGTCATTCTAAACTCAGAATTGCCTAGTACAATAGGACTTTGATGATTCAGAAGGTTTACAAATGTAAAAAAATTGATGATGGTTTCAGAGCCATCTCCAGAACGAAGCTTAACTCTCCGAAGTCTAGGTTAGATTTCTCAGACACCGGTCAGATCAAGTTTTCGAGGGTCATGTTCAAAATGAAGCTTGACTCTCAGGAATTTAGGTTAGATTGCCCCGATACCTGGCAGTTGAGATTTTGAGAACCATCTCCAGAATGGAGCTTGATCCTCAGGGTTCTGAGTTAGATCGCTCAGATACCTATTAGATGAGCTTTCAAGAACCATCTCCAGGATGAAGCTTGATCCTTAGGGATCTGAGTTAGATTACTTAGATACCTAATAGATGAGATTTTGAGAACCATCTCCAGAATGAAGCTTGATCCTTAGGGATCTGAGTTAGATTTCTCAGATACCTTATGGTTGACAAGATGTAAGGAACATAGATGCCCCTAGTGATTCAAGATTGTGGAATACCCAGTTTTGGCTGTGATGTAAAAAAAATGAACATGCCCCAAGTGATGAGATGCCTCTAGCAATGAGGACTTTTGAAATCAAATTAGACTGATTAAACTAGATTTGAAGTGATTCAATGATATAATTATCATGCCTCCTCAGGAGAGAAATGGAAAGATGACACACCATAATGGTGATTGAGAGAGCGAAATCACAGATAGATGTTGAATCGAAGGTCAAGAAGAACTCAGAATGGATTATGGAAGAATACAGAAGATTCAAAAGCAATTTTGAGCGATTTTGGGGTCTAGTTGACCAAGTTTGACCAAGGTTGACTAGAGTTGACTTTTGAGGAAAATTGTCAAAGATTCTGAGAAAATGTTGATTGGATATGATTCTAACAAGAAAGCTATGTTAGAAGGTTGACTGCACAAGCGTCCGATTGTGTCGGTCCAAAAAATTTTAAAATGTGATTTTGAGCTATATAAGAGTGGTAGTCTTCGATTTTGATCCCAAAAATGGATTCAAAGCGGTTGATTTAGCCAAGGGTGAATTTTTCATGTAAAACGGAGCACTTTTGAAAATTAAGTCAAAACCTATATATGGGCTAAAAGTTTCATTTTCAAATCATTTGCATCCGTTGACTTTTGGAGACAAAAGAGCTTTGAGCGAAAATGGTGGTGCCTGTGAGTACTCATCGATTCGAGCAATCTAGGTGTCATAGTCAGCCGACAGTGTATGGGCCATTAGTAAGTGATTGAATACCTCCTTTTTGAATAAATTTTTCTGGCATTTCATTGAATTTTTGTAATGTTTTTCACGTTTTTAGAAATCAGCCCGCGGGTTCTCGCACGAAGAACTAGGTTCTTCGCATGAGCCCATGAGAAAGATTGCGCAAGAAACTGCTAAAAAGTAGTTCCTTGCAGATGCTGTGGCCTATCCTTGCACGGGAGGGTACCCACGTCTCCCATGAGAAACCCTCAGAAAGGGGGTTTTCTCGCGTCAGACTATGTGAAACTTCACGCGAGCTTGAAACTGCGCGCGCGGCAATGAACTTCTTCGTGTGAAATGCTGCTTCTTCGCACGTAGAGAGAATAGAAATTTAAAGCTATAATGAGTCTTTGTTCTATCTAGTAGCGTTTGCATCATCTTTGTAACCTTTTTTAGGATGTCTAGTTAGCTTTAATTCTTAGTTTTACATTGATTATCTTGAATCATAAGCCGAGTACTGATCGTGCGCTATTGTTTGAATGTCTTGTAGGTTGATTTCCCAGATGTTTCCTTTAGATCACACCATCCAGCCATCGACGAGTTGATTGGGAAGTTGGATGATGCCGAGGTTACTCACATAGATGCACTAGGATTGTCACACCTCTATGAGATACCCGATATTCGGGTTAATCACAAATTACTTGGAGCACTGGTGGAGCGTTTCCATTTGGAGACAAACACTTTCCACCTTCCACAGGGCGAGCTCACAGTGACCCCTAAGGACATATATAGGATTATGAGAATTCCCTTCCATGGTCCAAGAGTTGAGTATGATGTATAGCCATGGCCAGGTACAACAACAATGAGAGAGATCTTACAAGATGAGCTTGTCATGGGTAGAGCCATCCCATGGGAGGAATTGATCAGAGAGTACGAGCCCAGGCACTGATTGGCCATGGTTTTGGTAGCATTCCTCAAATTTTATCTAATGCCAGATCATGGTTAGCATAGTTTTGAGTGTGGGTGGGGTCAGATGCTACAGAGGATGCTGGCAGCGCCAGTGTATTATGGATGGGGTTAGTGTATGCTGGCCCACATATACCATGAGATGCATGAGATCTCCTATAGAGAGGTGAAGAGTATGGCAGTAGGGGTATTTGTCTTACAGGTGTGGGCATGGGAGCACCTTCCTATCACCCAACCCATTTGTGACAATATGAGGTAGCCACTTGAGCCTTATATATACAGGTATAGGGGTTAGATTACCTAGCCTGCACTGGGTAAGATAGAGCAGTGGCGGGTGTAGTTAGATGATCTGGTAGCCATAGTATGATGACCATGGAGGATGATCGAGGCATGGGACAATGCCAAGGAATAGCTTGATTATATGTTTTGTTCATGACCACTGATCAACCATTCCATAACAGTGATCAAGAGATTCTCATTGACACAGGTGTGGCGATAGTTCATTCGTCAACAAGACATCTCTAAGGAGTATTGTTCATACGCCTGCTTCACTGATGAGGAGCAGAAGGGCTGGTTAGTGCGGCTAGATTAGGGTCGCAACATGATAGACACACAGTCAGTAGTATTGACACATTGGAATTACCTGGGCGAGGTGGTGGATGGTGGTATGAAAACAACATACGGGGAGTATTTCACCAGTCATCTGTTCCCCCAGCTTACAGATCCAGTAGGTATGGGGGCCCCTACACAGGTAGTGTATCCACAGGTACCACTGCCACCTCCACAACGGAGACTACAACCACCACCATAGCAAGGACCTTGACCATGTATCATGCAGGTTCCCATCCCTGCTTGACAGATGAGGATCGATCCCTATGCTGGAAGCAATGGGAGACAGGAGAGACAAACTAGACGAAGGACAATTGGGAAGTTAGTTGAGAAATAGGAGGAGGTGTAGGAGCTGATGCAGGAGGAGCAGCCTGCACATGATCTTGTGCTAGGGGATCCATTATCATAGGCGTAGGACTCCCTACAAAGATCCAGGGAGAGAGTCCGCAGATGCATTGATAGATTGTGAAGCTACAAATACAGGTGGCAGTGTGAGATGCTCATCTCACAGACAAAGACCGAGAGCTATGAGATGTCTGAGAGTAGCTAGCAAGGTTTCAGGAGCAACTGGAGAGGTCTTGGGAGTAGACACATCATTAGTCCTCCCGAGCGGCGTACTATTATGCAACATATGTTGGGGTGGTGCCTAGTGAGGCATAGTAGGTGTTAGCACTGCATTTTAAAAGCTTTCAAATTTCAAAGCTTTGGCCTTTTTCTAGTGTGTTCTAGTTCAAATTTCATATTTCTTTATGACAAAAAGTCAATTTTGTGGTTAAGTCTTCAAATTGCCTTGTTCCAAGTTTTAGTCGCACACCTGTGCTGATCTTTTAAAGTGTCTTTTTAAGTGAACAAGTGAGTGACGAGTCATTTTGGAATGAATCGCGCAGTCACGGTCATGTCTTGTTAAGTAGAGTTAGGTGTGCGAGTGAGTGACTTAGTCATTAAATTGGTTAATTGCACAGTCATGGTGTAATTTTGAAGTCAGGTTGTTAGTTTGCGGTTGAGCGAGTTGGAAGTATTTTGTATGTCGCTCACTTGTGAGGGATTAAGTTCTATGTTAAAAGGTTCAACAAGTCAATGATGAGTTAAGTCTTTGTGTATCACACAGTCGTGATGGTCTTAGGTCTTTAAATTTTTGGTCCGTGACTGAGCAAGTGTTGTAAAAGAGGTATAGTCGCTCACTTAGGCTAAGTTTTTGTGCATGTCATTTGAGCCCGCGAGTGCGTGGGGAAGTCAAATTTTTAAGTACCACTCACTCGCACAAGTCTTAATTGTTATGTTTTTTATAGTGTGAGTAAGCGATTGATTATGTTTTGATCATAAGATGGTTCATATCACTCAGTTGGATAGGAAGTATTTACTATTTTAAAGTGCGCAAGTGCACGATTAAGAGATTAGTTTTGTTCTCTCTAACTTGCCAATGATTTGCAGTTTAAAATGATGAGCTCACGAGTGCGTGATGAAAGAAAGAAAAAAGCTATCGCCCACTCGCCCATGAATAAAGTCAAGTGAAAAGATACTAGCGGGTGTGCGATTGAGAAAACATGTTGGCTAGCGTTCACTCACAGATAATGTGCTAGTTAAGATTTCAAGCTCGTGAGTACGCGATGAACACAATTAAAAGTTGTCTCTCAGTCACTCATGATGAAAGTTAAGTCAAAAACATCAGTGAATGAGCGATTACTACATTATAAATAAAATTGAAGGCACTCGCTCAGTCGTGGAGGACCCATTCATAAAGAAATTTTAGCAGTGAGTATATGACTATGATGGAAGAAGGTCATCGCTCACTCGCTAATGTTTATAAGCTGAAATATTTTGCAGTGTGAGTGAACGACCAAGTAAAGTGCATAATGAAAATGGTTTTCACTCACTCGCAAAGGTATAAAAACAAATTAGAAAACCATAGAGACTATGTGACCAGAATATAATACATGATTATTTTAAAGACCGCTCACTCACTCAGATCCAAGCATGATAAGTTAGAGGTTAGCGGGTGTGCGACCAAGAGCTGATTAAGCAATGAATGTGCACTTTATCACTCGCAAGGTTTCAAAGAAAGTAAAGTTTTGAGTGGAGAGTCCGCGATTGATAAAAGGAAAAGCAATGCCGCTCACTCATACAAGTATAAGTGCAATGTATAAAGAAGTAGCGAGAGTGACAGAGCTTGTTTTTCTGAGATAGCAATTTGAAAAGGAAAAATGAGTCAAGCTACCACCAGTGCTACCTCACAGGGGTCTGAAAAGAAGAAGGTTGTAGCAAATAAATATATAGAGCAATTTTTGGATTTGCTGCTTGGGACATCAAATGCAAACAATGCTAACTGGGATGAGTGGAAGGATAGATGGTGTCAATGCAAAAATCCTATCACGACAGGCTACTTGGGTAATACTCTATTTCATTATTTTGGAAACAATAGAGTTAAAACCGTCCCAATTTGTAATCCCTGGGATTTAAACATGGCTAAATTATTTGTGCCTGATATGTATGTGGAAATAGATTTAATTAGGGAATTGGCTAAGAATTATTGCCCAGTAGCTAGGGTAATTAGGAAAAAGAACAAGGAAGCCCTAGTGCATATCAATAGGAGGTCAGTAGCAAAGGTTTTTGGGATTATTGGTGCGTTATGCACAGAAATTGACCTAGAAAAGATAAAGGTAGACTATAAGAAGAGGGAGAAATTGATTAAGAAATATGAGATGCCCAGATTCATGCCTAGAGTAGAAAGAAATCTGGTGATAATCCCAGATAATGTTCAGCCTCCTTTTGATTTATGTCTTTTTCACCATTATGTCAAGTGCACAGTGTATGGCCTGAGTAGGGTGTTAGGTTTTTGTGGGGATTCTACTGTTGCTACGGACATACTAATGATGGCTATGAACATTCAACATCTAGAGGTCAATTTAGACTATGATTATGTGGGGTACCTAGTTGAAGCTATACATGTAGCACTGGTAGATATAAAGAATAATGTCCATGTCCCAACTTTTAAACATTATTCTCATCTGATGCTTATGATTCTATTTTACAACAAGGCCTCCATGGATGAAAAACTACAACTGTTTGATTCAGAATATGGTATCAGCATGCCAGTTCAAAGGTGGACCCTAGTATGAGACAGTTCCTCTATAAATTCATCTTTTGTATATTTCTCTAATTGGATTGTAGATCCAATCTTTGATTTTCTAGGAGCTGATAGGGAGTGATTTCCAATTGAGGTTAGGAGAATTATAAGGCCTTATCAGTTTGTTGAGAAGTGGCCAATCACTCACAATTGGGGAGATTTATTTTTCTTTGATCATTTCACTATCATTAGGGTATATGGTTGTTCTCAACCTCCTCATATTCTCCCTAAATTTGTGCCTCTTAGAATTGCATTTTTAGAGTTTGTTTGGAAACTTACCTGGGTTGATAAAGAATTCCTAGGACACAGGAGGGGTACTTTTGTCCCTAGATTATGGGTCGCTTTTGATTTTTCTATTGGGAAAAGAGTGTTTGATTTAATCAATGACTTTCTAAAGCAATATAGAATGTCTACTGTTGTTGCTAGATTCTGTGACACTGAAATTTTTATTAAAATAGCTCTGAAAGGTATGGTTTCCTAGGTAACTGTCAGAGATCATGAGCCTCTAGATGAGGAAGTTATTATGAAAAAACAAGTTAGAAAAAGATGAAGTCCATGAGAGAAGAAGGAAAGATAATGATCTTCTTAGGGCAGAAGCTGAATGGAAGGAATCATATAAGAATTTTTTTGGTTTCTTCCCTGACCTCCCGTAATTGAAGAGAATGGAGGAAATGCTTAAATCTTATGACACTTTGATGGCACAAGTACCACAGTTCAGTGCTGAGGATGCACAATCTCAAGGATCCCCAATTCCTGTTGCACTACATGACTAGGAACATCAAGAAAAACAATAGGAACATCAGGAACAATAGGAGGAACAACACTAAGAAGAAGAAGAATTTGGTGAAGAGGCTACTTCTGCTAGAGAGCCACCCAAGAAAAAATAGAAAACAAAGCAAAAGAGGGGGCATGATAGGAAGAGTTTGGCCAAGGCTGTAATAACAAGACATGGAAAATATTTCAGAAATCTAAAAAGGCAATTGCAGAAGGAGCCACAAGATGAAGGTCAAGGGGAAAATCAGATGGTACTGTTTGGAGAAGCTGATGAGAGGGTAATGATAGAAAATGAATTCATGAAAGATGATGAATTCATAAAATATGAAGAGTTCAAGAGCTTATTAATAAAAATGAAGCAAAAAGACTTGAGACAAAGTCTAACCACAGCTGAAGAACATGCATATAAAAATGAGGAGATTGTAAAGACAGTCCAGGATTATGATCTTGAGAGTGAATTGATGACTATGGAGCAAGCCAGATTGCTGGTACAAAATAGTGGAGTACTATTGATGCCTGGTTGGGACTTACAGTCCATGTTTATTATAGATCAAATTAGAAGGCAGGAAGACCCTCTGATGAAAACAGAGCTTGAGATTGAGGAATTTTTGAAAGGATCAGGATTTGATCCTAAGTCCAAGACTCTAGCTATTTGGTCATTGGCCGCTTCTACACAAAAGACTATAGTCATGACCATAAGAGAGGAAGAGAGAGGAGACATGATGATTTAGAATCTGCAAAACACCAGTGACACTGAGATCGCCCAGCTTATGACTCAGATGTCTTTTATGAGTTTGGCAAAAATAGAGGACTTGTCTAAAATATATGAGACAACTTTTGGCCAAATGATGGCCCTAGAAAAAAATCATGAAGAGGTGGTGGTTCATAACCACACATTGGAGGAGCAAATTGAAAAATTGAAGGAAGAATTGGAAGAAAATAAGAGAGCAAAGACTCCAGCCCCTCAGGAAATATCAAGAGTTGAAACAGATGCTGCCACAAAGAAAAAAGAAGATTCAGCAATGGCAAAAGGCCAGTGTAAAGAGCTGTCATAGGGACAAAGTATAAATATCATGTCTATCATATTGCCCATACTTTAACATTGAATTAATGTTTTGAAGCAGAGGACTGATATAATACATACATTGTATGGCTCACTGCAAGAAGCCTCAAGGATAGCTACTGAAGCTATGACATTCTTGGAGCCTACATTCAAGATTTGGTCAGGAAGAGACAGGCTGAAGAATAAACTAAAGACAACCATGTTATATAGTGATGATTTTCCCGATAAAATCACAGAGACCATTGACATGATCAATGAGGTGAATAATACATATGGCTTCTTCAATGGCAAAGCTGAATTAGTAAATAATAAATTGCAGCTATTTGGTGACCAGTGCCCCCCATTAATCCCAAAAATCTATGATGAAGTTGGTACCTTAAAGCCACAATCAAATTGGACAGATGAGTTTGATGAGATATTTAAGAATGAACAGATGAAGTAGCGCCTGGAGAAGATAATGAGGTCAAATATTGCAATGAACTGATTGACAACCTCTTCAAGGTTGAAAGAGATATGGCAAAATTTGTTTACGAGGCTAGAACAACCAATGATGCTAGGTGGACAGAAGCTATTGCTAAGCTGGAGTAGGAAAAGACCTTTGATTGGCCCACCACCAAGGAGGTGAATAGGTGGGAAGAAAATCTTAAAAGATAAGGAGGATATTGTAAAACTACAACAATAAACCTTGTTCAGACTTCACCAACTTTTGCCACCCATTTTCTGTTATAACTTTTGTTTTTATGTTAGTTGCAAAAGTTGTTGTAAAATATTTTGTAAATATTTCCCATGTAGTCCATAGCTTGTTGCATCCTTAGTTATAAAAGGATTCCAAGACTACTGGGAAAATGATAGCCATTTTTCATTTGGGAGTACAAGTTACATTGTATAAACTCTTGTTTAAGACCAATATATTTTGAGTACAGTTTTGAAATTACTGTTGAATGTAATAGCAATTTTGATTATGAATACAAATGAAATCCATAAATAGTTTATGAAACATATGATGAGTATTTTTTCTTCTTTATAGTGTTCTGAATTTTATTTAAATTGAATGTTCAAGGAATGTTCAATTTATACATCTGTTAGGCAGATTTTGAAATAGTTTTAGGGTTATTTCAAGGAAAGATTAAAATTTCCTTAGGGTTGTTTCAGTGAGATTCAGGGTTTATAATGAATTTGATGAATTAATTTTTTATATGTGTGAGGATAGATATATAAGGTATATCTATGTTAATGTCAGATCCTGTAGTTTTCTTAAATTCCTGTTCATGAGAAAATTGGTTGAAGCTATTCAAAAGTGACTCCATAGCCTAGGATTAAGCATTGGTCTGCTTTCCTTAGAAATAGTTTACTGTCACTATTAAAATTGATCTTTACCTTTATGTTTGATTTTTCCAATAAATGTTACAGTGGTCTATCCCTGTAACTCCATTCATATTTTCTTGAATGATCTTGTGATTTGATTATCTCAAGCTAGAAGGGTATTCCCACCCGAGTTTATGGAGCTCAAAGTGTAGAGGGTTTAAAAACCCTGTTTGTGTCATTCTATATCTTGTTGGATCAGTGTATGGGATAAATAGAGAAAAGCCATTTAGAGTATTTTATAGGTCAGCAAGAAAAGGAACTAACAGAAAATGGCGACTCTACTTGGGACTTCTTTTAAAGAATGCGTGAAAGGTTAGTCTAAAGATAATATTTCATATACATAGATTCCTTGAAGTCCAGTTTTTGAAATCACAAGTTATGTATTGCACCTTATTGAATCATATCCTCTAATATCATTGTCAAAGTGAATTTACATTATTTTATTCACAAATTTTTTTTGGGTGGCAACTCCAAGTTATTGGTTATAGTGTTTTTAAGGGGAACATTATCAAATCAAGTGTGTGAGATTTCATTTTGGATTAGATGAGGAATGTAAAAGAAAAAACAAAGAATCACTGTCAAGCAACATCAAAGAGTGATGTTTCTAAAAATTCTAGAAGGAACCATTCTAGGGAGGGAGAATCTTATAACAACACCTCTTGGAAGCCTAGATCTGTAGGTTCCAATCAGTCCTTAGGTACTATTCCTGAGAAATAAATTAATGAACCTTTGAATCCCGAGTCTAACACTACTGGTTACTTTGAGGATATATTTAACCCTAGACAAAATAATTTATATCAAGAAAAGTGGGAAACATCCTCTTATTTCAAGGGTATCCCTTATGAATAGGTTGAAGACCAAAAGGGAGATAATCTGACGAATATATATGACTCTTCCAGTTCTAATATTGAGGGAGTCCTTAGAGATAATGACCTTTTGAAGAGGGAGTTAGATGAACTCCTGATTATTAAGCAGAAGAATGATGAGGCTAGAGAGGAAAAAATTATAAATGCCATCACTAAGAGAGAAAATTTGAAGAAGCAGGTTGCCCAATTGAAATTGGCAGCTTAGGGTGCAAACGAGATATTTCATGGTTTGAATAAAGAACATTTTGGAGATGTGGATATCCTAAGAAAATAATGCCAAGAAAGAGAATACGTGCTTAAGAAAAATAATTCTAGAGATACATACCCTGTGGTGAGGCAAGTAATTAATTATGAAAGTCAAAAGGTTCCTAAGTCTCAAATATCTACACAAAATATATCAACAGCTAATGCTAGACAAACAGATGTTGATAAAGGAAAACAAAAGCTTACTGGCATTAAATTTTTTGAACCTAAGATTGAAGACGGTATATCTCAGGATATGTTCTCACTTGATATGGAATTAGAAAGGGCTAGAAAGGCCAAAGATGATATTGCAAAATAGTTGGAAAAGGCAGAATTAGAAGCTGCTACTGCAGAGATGAAAAGAAAGATTGCTTTCTTATGTTCTCCACTTTATACTAATTTAACAAATGATACCAATACAGTTACTCAAACCATACCTATAAATACCTCTAATATTTATAATACTAGTAGTAATACAAATACCCAGACATATGGTGTAGCTCAAGGAGTTTGTAAGAAATGATAAGAAAGAGCAAAAAAGATCTTGTTTAATCTAATGAGCAAAGTGAGAGGAAAGCATACCATGAAATAACCAAATCTAGAAGCATGCACCATACAATATGAGACAATGTTTTGAAGGGGGAAAAGCATAAAAAAACCCTCGTGATATTATTAAGAATGGGCCAAAAAGCCTAAGAGAGAGAGAGGAAGAGAAAGAGAGCAAAAATGCTCATACAATGCTTCAAGAGAAAGAGAATGAGGAAACTAAGTGTTGCAAGTGAATGTGTGAAAAAGTGAGTGATAAAGAGAAAAGAAGCATCTCTTATGTAGAGATGAGAAGAAAGGAGTTGAATGT
>MU225134.1:1905599-1950597 GCA_018584345.1 Thuja plicata
GTTAGAACCCAAATGATACTCTCTCAATAGTCTCCAAATGGAGTGCTTCAAAATATGGTAGCTCCTCCACCTGTACACTCAAACAAAGATTAAACCAACCTGCTCTGATACCATGTAAGAAATGATAAGAAAGACCAAAAAAGATCTTGTTTAATCTAATGAGCAAAGTGAGAGGAAAGCATACCATGAAATAACCAAATCTAGAAGCATGCACCATACAATATGAGACAATGTTTTGAAGGGGAAAAAGCATAAAAAAACCCCCGTGATATTATTAAGAATGGGCCAAAAAGCCTAAGAGAGAGAGAGGAAGAGAAAGAGAGAAAAAATTCTCATACAATGCTTCAAGAGAAAGAGAATGAGGAAACTAAGTGTTGCAAGTGAATGTGTGAAAAAGTGAGTGATAAAGAGAAAAGAAGCATCTCTTATGTAGAGATGAGAAGAAAGGAGTTGAATGTAACTCCCATGTGCATGTGAGCCACATTCATAATGTGTGTGCCACTTGTNCTATTTCCTCTTAAGGAGGAATCTAGAATAAAAGAAATTACAAATAAATATTATGTCCTCACACATGGAAAAGAGGACAAGTGTTCATGTAGGGATTCTATAGGAATCTCCTACATACATAATAAATAAACTAAACTACCTTGGTTTATAATATATTTCACCAAGGAAAGATTACATATTCTAACAGAGTTGCATCACAACCAGGAGGGAGTGGATTGAATAATACTCATGGTCAACAAAATGTAGGCACTGGTAATAGTGGCCGCAATATTGGTACAAATTTTCAAAGGAGACCTATTCATTTAGAGAGATATAGGCAACTATTTTTTGATGGTATTCCTGGCCAACCAAACCCCATTCCTAATGAGGTCAGAGATAAGATCCCCAAATTCAGTGGAAATAATGCCATAACTGGTGAAGAGCATCTAAATGTAACACCTCAAAATCGGCATCTTGCAACCCTAACCAATTTTGTTGCATTTGTCATTCTTCTGAATCATCAAAGTCCTATTGTACTAGACAATTCTGAGTTTTGACTGACTCCACTTGACCTGAGTGTCAAATGCAGAAAACCCTAAATCTGCATTAATCATACATTATATTTAATTCCTAAATATCAATTGGCTAAACAAACCCTATGATTGGATTAATTTAATTATAAAGTCCTAGCACTTTAATTAAATTAAATTCACCCCTTTTGGCTAAAACACATAAAAATGAATTAAATAATATTTAATTATTAAATAAATATCCTCATTTCAAAAATCAAATTTAATTATTTAGATAATTGAGAAAAACACATTTATGAGGTCATACCTTATTTATTTAATTAAATAATCTCTCAAAAATCTTCTCTTCAGTTCAAAAATAGAAACTTTGAATTAACTATGCTTTAAAGAGAAAGAAAACAGTTAAAAACAAAGGGAAAACAATTTATTTTTTCTTTTAAAGAAAGCTTGCTAATTTGAACTGGATTTTCTATCTATTTTATTTTCAAAAAAGGAAACTTTCTATTCTGAGCAGACTCTCAGTCTATAAAAGGACTCTCATTTCTCATTCCAGACCCCCAGTCATTTTTATGCATTGTTAGAATAAAGAATTGCTGCTACATTTAGTTCATAATCTCATTTCTAGGTAAAAATATCATTTGCAATAGATTAATGTCAATTTCTTAGATTAATTGCATTGCAATAATGTCTTAGTTTAATCTCATTTCAATTCTTAGATTAATCTTTCATCTTTCAAATCTTAGATTAATCTTGCATTGCATTGCATTCATGGAGAAAAATCCTTCATTCTTAGACTGGTCTAGGTTGTGAGATTCTCGTTCTGAGAGCTATTCAAAACCCCAACTGGATAGAAGGAAACAGGTTGAATCATACAGGCATGCAGGATGAATAACTCATATTCACTTCTGTATGTGGCTAATGAACAAGAACTATGTTGAAGTGTATGGTTGAATAACAAGGCCAAATTTAACATATACATTTCTGGCGCCTACCATGGGGCCAGAAATTACTTTCTGGCCTCATTCTATACTTTTTTGATCAATTCTAGTTTTTTGTCCATACGGCTCTATAATGAAATTTCGCGCAAAATTTCTCGCATAACCATGCAAAGTTTTGCAAGTATATGCATTTCTTCGCGTGCATCTAGGTTTCTTCGCGCAGATCATAATAATTCTTTGCACGATATTTGACTCCAGTGATCTTTAAATTGCATTTTTTGATATCTCTATTTCTATTGATTTCTGACCACTAATGGTTTCTGTTTGCTATTGACTGTGTTTTTTTGGTTTTATCTCTGAAACAACTTAACAGTGGTTTGTAGGACACTGAAATGAATAAATAAATTACAAACTACTAACATATCTATTGCAGGATGCTTGTCAAAGACCTATGTGTTTTTACAAACCTCTCATGTCTATTTTTAGTAGTTAGAACACACTTCGGTTGGTGCTTAAAATGAAACATTGTCTTGCGTGATTGAAGTGTTTTCTAGTTTGTAATTCCAAGAACTATATGAACGTATCCTCTCCCCTTGCCTTTATGGATCTTGGGTGTAACAGAAATTCATATGATTCTTCTAGAGTGGCTACCTCCCAAGTGCTTTAGTAGAGCCAATGAGAGTGGATTACCCAACTGGTAACAGGCTAAAGCCAAGCCCTTCCGAACTAGTATATAAAAAATGCCATTGTGATTAATCTCATAATGGACAGGTGTGAATTTGTTGTGGCAACCAAAATCTCCTCCAGTACCCTAGTGGTGCGTTAAAGTCCCGACATCATTAAGGTGAAAGCCTTGCTTCGAAATGATTGGGAGAGCCCCCTTTATTGGGAAAATGACTTGATCATAACCACCTGAACAGATGTCCTTACTACAAACTATTGTTATAGTATCCAAAAACCCTCTATCTATTGGCACGGAAGGTCAGAGATTGACTAAGACACCCCGCACTTTTATGGCTCTTAGTAGACACAAAAACCCTTTGGGAAGCAATTCCTTTGGGGTTCAAAGATTGGTGTGCCTGAGAAGTGAGTGCACATGTAAGGAGGAGCCCGTACCTCCAAGCTTCTAAGTTGTCCTCTATGAGTAAGCATAGCTGAACTTTGGTTCAAGTGGGGATTCAATAGATACTGCCCTGGCTATCCTAGGATTGTGATGTGTCTGTTCTGGTACTACAAACATCTTGCTTAATGTTTTTCGTGTGGGTGTATCATTTAAACAATCGAAACAAATGTCAAATCACACAAACTGCCAAACTTGAACATGTCCAAAACAATTTGTAACTCGAACTATCTGTCAGGAAATAACATGATGTTGGAAAACACAATCTGGTCTTAACTGTCTAATTCTATAGAAATTGTGCCATCTTCGTGCCATCATCTGATAAACTTCACATGACACATTGGTAATCATCACGTGACATTTTTCAATCTTGCTATAATTTTATTCACCAGTTGGTCACTTTTATTCACCAGTCTGTCATTCTATTTCATGTGGTACTGCAAGTTTTGCGTGAGCCTGCGTGAATCTTCACATGAGAAAGTACTTCACGCGAGTCTGAAACATTTTATCAAAATAGGGAGCGATTTCCTATCTGTCCAGCGTCTTTCTGCTAAATCTGGTCTCTGTTCTAGGTTTGTTTATCTGCCTTCTATCTTCACACAGTCTGCAACATGGTTTCTTGGGTTGAGAATTACATGATTCTTGCTTAAACTGGTCTTGTCTCATATCTTTTGGTCTATTTATACTATGTCGTCATACCTTGTGTCACAATAGTCATCTCTCAGCTGTTCTAGCCTCATTTTTGATGATTTACACCAAGTATACTTCACCTTTTGGCACTTTTTGTGCATTTACTTTGAGACAGTTTCAATTGTGGTCCTAGTTCACATCCCTTGTACAATCTTTGTCTATGATTGTTACAACTTGAAGTGGAAAAAATTTCCCTTCAATCAATCAAGAAGAATCTATGCTTTCCACACTATTTTTGGCTACATCTAGTGAGGAATCATCTTGATATCCCTCTCCGGTACTTTGACCTTACGTCAAATGATCATTTCCAACAGATTTTAGTCAGGTTCAAAACCCTTTATTCCAAGAGGATCCAAATTCTAAAAACACTCAACCTTCTCATACTGAGTCTTTACACACTGAACACTTTCATTGTAGCAAGATGGAAGATCATGACCAATCAGGTGAACATAGCAGATATGATCTCTCTAAAACCAGGGGTAAATTCCATTTTCAAGACCCCCCAATGATGAGGAAACAGAAATAAGCCAAGTAGATATCGCGAATGCTCATGCCAATAAATATTTCCGCAAAATGATGGAAATTCTCCTAACTGAGGAAAAAGAGAAATACCTTCTCAAACTAGCCAATCAAGGGGCTAAGTTACCCTCAAACTACAATGTAGAGACACTTGTCACTAAAGAGGAAGAAACCAAAAACTCCAAGTTACAAAAACAAGTCCAAAGTATGCAAGAACAAATTATTCAACTCCTGAAGGATAAAGACAAACCCGCTACACAGTTCACGCTGGAAAGCATTTATCCATTCCCGTTTGATAAGAGTCTGTGCATGCCTCCTTTTCCCAAGGGAGTTGAAATTCCTAATTATGATAAATACTTGGGTAACTCTGATCCCCAGGATCATTTGAGAGATTTTGGTGCTCTCTCTATGGAGTTCATACATGATCCAACCTACCTCATGCATCTCTTCCCATGTAGTTTGGGAGGGCCAGCTATGGAATATTGGTTCTCTAGGCTACCAAATGGCATCAAAACTTTTGACTAAATTTCCAACTTATTTTTGCAACACTATTCTCACAACATCCAACATCTGGTTCACATCCAAGATCTTTGCAACTTGAAATAAAATCATGGGGAATCCTTCTTGACATTTCTCCAAAGATGGAGACAAATTTATACAAAATATTCTCACAAAATACCTGAATCTAAAAAGTTGGACATCTTTCTAGACAATCTTCTTCCCAAATTTGGGTATCAACTATAGCTGCAAGGTCCTTTAACCTTTGATGACATGATTAAGAAAGCTGTGAGAATTGAGATATTTATGGTCAAGAAAGGAGAACTGACCTTACTCAAGGAAAATAAACAAGGGTCTTCCTCCTCAAGAAAAGATAAACCCAAATTTCCCAACAATAAAAAGAATGTTGTGAATGATGGAGTTGTAGAAAATGTGACTCCCAAGCCTTCAAAGGATGCCTTTAATCTCACTACCAAAATGCATGTAGCCAAAGCCACTGAACAGGCTGTAGAAGAATCCAAACCCAATACCTCGCATTTCTCCAGACCTAAACCTTGGGCTCCTAGACCCAAGCATGAGTTCACTCCTTTAGGAGAACCTCTTGATGTGGTTTACAAGACTCTCTTGGACAACCATTTACTCACTCCACTAGATAATTCATGACCTTATGATCCGCAACCAAGACCCTCTTTGTGGAATGAATTTGCTTATTGTGATTTTCACCAAAACAAAGGTCATAAAATGACTACTTTTCTTAAATTGTCGCATAAAATCCAGGATCTCATTGATAGTGAGGTTATTGCAATGGGAGGTCACAACAAGAACTCAGACCACCAAGATTTTAAAGACCCATTTCCTCCTCATGGGAAAGGTGAGTCATCCAAAGGAAAAAATACTGATGCTAAGGTCAACTATACATACACCAATAATGACAATGTCATTAATATGGTTGAGCCTATTGATACTGAATACTATAAAATTGTCATTCTCAAGGGAAGGGAAGATAATCCCAAGCCCAAAACTCCTTTCATCTTGCAAGGGTCTACACCTTAGCCTTCTGAACAAGAATAGTCTCAGGTTAGTGCAAACACTGTTACTCAATCTTATGCTAAGATAATTATCAAAGGCCCTGAGCCTTCTACGCCTACACCAACATAGCTTGCAGACAAAGCTACTGTTGGCTCTACCAAAAAGAATCTAAAATTGGGTTCCTCATCTAATACTACCAATTATAGCATTCTAGATCAATTACAACGTACTAATGCTCAGATCACCATCTTTAAGCTACTGAGAATCTCCCCCGCTCACATGGAGATCCTTGACAAAGCCCTCACTGAGGCAAATGTCCCTAAAGATCTAGATCTTGACTAGTTTCAATCCATGGTAGGTCACTTGACCTCCTCCCATTACTTGTCTTTCTCTGAGGAAGACGACCATTCTTTGAGTCACCTACACAACAACCCCTTGCACATTGAAGTCATGATTGGTCCAAAGCGCATTCACCGTGTTCTCATAGATAACGGCGCTGGCCTCAACATTTTCTCTGCTAGCTTCCTTACTGAGTTAGGCTACAACAAATATTGCATAGATGCCCAGAAAAAGATTACTATTAAGGCCTATGATGAAGAAGATAAAAAATCTAAGGGGCTAGTTGTGTTGCCAATCAGAGTTGGTCCCGTTGAGAGAGATGTTATCTGTCAAGTGCTTGACATTCCTTTAGCATACAATATTCTATTGGGAAGGACATGGATCCATGAAATGTAGGCTATCCCTTCAACATACCATTAGTGCATTAAGTTCCCATTCCAAGGATCTGAAGTGACTATACCTGGTAATACATGCTATGATTGCAACACACTCACAAAATCTGCTGATATCTTTGTACCCACCAATAGAGAGTCTACTGAGTCCCTCAAGACTAAACTAAAGGAAATGGAAAAGGGTCTGACACTCAAGGAAACTAACATGGGAGGATATTAGATTGAACTCATGCTATCTGTTACATCTCTGCCTTTGTCTCCACATTCTTTTGGGAGACCTTCTAAGAGCACTAAACCTTCTACAGTTCCTCCTCAAACAAAATATGGTTGTACTTTTGTACAGACCATGATACCATTAGAAGAAGAAGAAGCTAAAAATAGGGCTATCAAAGCTTGGATCTATAAAGGGGAAGACACCTCTGAAAAAACCACTACACCTTGTGACATAAAACCTAAACAATATGGCAAGGGTCTGACTATTATGCAATGCTTTGGCTATAAAGGGAATGGTCCCATAGGTGCGAGTCATAAAGGATTGATTGCACCACTTAAAGCTATTGGTCGATGAACACGTGACTCTATA
The DNA here is from genome assembly GCA_018584345.1 of Thuja plicata. Classification (NCBI taxonomy): domain Eukaryota; kingdom Viridiplantae; phylum Streptophyta; class Pinopsida; order Cupressales; family Cupressaceae; genus Thuja; species Thuja plicata. The sequence goes on from MU225134.1 coordinate 1,912,724, forward strand.
GGTATAGGCATCAAGAAACTCACATTTCAATTAGGGATAAACAAATTTGTACCTCAAATATATCAACAACCAACACCTAAAGGTACACCTGAAATTGAAGATTTTGAAGACAATTCTGAGGAAGATTGCTTCCCTTGTCCCATTCCTCTAGATCTGATAGCATTCTTTGCTGAGCCAGATGATTTCACACTGCATGTCAGTACAGTTGAGACTGACAGTGATTCTAATGAAACTACTCTACTTACTCCATTAACCTATGAGCAGTGGAAAGAAATACAAACTATCAATCCAAGTCATCATGGTGATTTGTTCATCCCACCACACTTCCAAGAGCAGTTTGAACAAGAGAAAATTCAGCCACTTCTCACTAAACAAGAAACAAACAATGCTACAAGCATTAATGAAGCCCCTATGTCAAACAGTGCTCATCTAACCATAGCAGAGTTTTTAGGAAGAACTCATTCCAAATGGGGGTAAAGAGTTGATTTCACCCATGTTCTTATTATGAAACCTAATGATGAGGCAGACTCTCATGAATACGAGTTTGACAGTTTTTCAAGCACTCCCTTTGACACAGATATAGAAATAGTGGATACATATGAAAACCTTCTCAAAGTAGGTGAAAGGTCTAGTGAAAGGTCAAATGAGTCTGATTCCATCAATGTCAACGTGTTGTCTACTACGGTCACTAGGAGTCAAAGGAATTAAACTATAACTTTGGATGATATTTCTCTAGCTCTTGACTTGCTAGTCCATGCTTTTGATGATTATACCGTGAACACACTTGAACCTATCACTTCTCTTTCACTCTACCATCCCAAGCTTATAGAATGGAACTCTCCCTCCCCATCTAATGAAGTCCTTACATTCTAGAATGATTACGCTCTTGCTTGTTACCTCAACGCTGTCAAACCTGTAACATCCTCCACTAGCAAAGAAAGTGTAAACATGACTGAGGCTGATATCAAGTATCTCAGTAAAAAAATCAAAAGAAGAAAAAATAGGCACTTTCATGGTGAAAACCACATTGTGGCAGTGTCAGAGCCTAAAAAAGTCAAAATAAAGGACATATCCAATGGTGAAAACCTCTCCGAGGCACCTGAGGATGAGATACTTGACACGCTTCCAAGTCATTTCTAGGAATGATCATCTATGCTAATTGAACCAACTCAACCAGTCAACTTGGGTACAGAAGCTGAACCTCAGATCATTCATTTGGCACAATCATTATCTAAGATAGAAAGAGAGGAATTCATTACATTCTTCTGGAGTAAAAAGATAAACTTTGCATGAAAATATTCAGATATGCCAGGATTAGATCCTAGTCTAATCATGCACCACTTGTCCATTGCACTAGGCATCAAGCCTGTCAAACAAAAGCTTTGGAAAATGCATCCACATGTGGTTCTACTTGTCAAAGTTGAATTGGAGAAACTTCTTAAGCCAATGTTTACCAGAGTAATTGACTATGCAGAATGGATCTCTAACATTGTTACAGTGTCACAACATGAAAAATCTATCTGAGTATGCACATACTTTAGAGACTTAAATAAGGCATGTCCTAAGGATGACTTTCCATTGCCCAATATTGATATGATTTTAGATATGACAGCAAGATATGAAATGTACTCACTAATGGATGGTTTCTCTAGCTACAACCAGATAAAGATCATGCCAAAGGACCAAGAGAAAACTGCTTTCACATGTTCATGGGGCACTTTCTGTGGGAATGTTATGCCCTTTGGACTCAAAAATACTAGCACTGCATATCAGAGAACTGTCACCACCATATTTCATGACGTGATGCATAAAAAATGGAAGATTATGTTGATGACACTCTAGCTAAGAGCATGCAATGAGAGAAATAACTTATGGATCTAGGTCCTATACTAGATCGCATGGAACAATTCAGTCTAAGGCTCAATCCTAAGAAATGCACATTTGGCATAACATCTAGAAAATTTCTTGGTTATATTATCTCTACAAAAGGCATAGAAGTGGATCCTGAGAAAGTTCAGGCTATCATGGAAATGCTGCCACCAAAGAATATCCAGTGCTTCATTTCACAACTGGCAAACAAGTCCTAACCATTCACCAATACTTTACACAAGGGTGTGACTTACCAATGGAACAAGGAATGTGATGAGGGGTTCACAAAAATCAAACAATATCTTGCGAACCCACCAATATTGATGCCTCCTATTCATGGGAAGCCACTTATACTTTACATCTCTGCTATGGATACATCATTGGGTATCTTATTAGCCCAAGAAGATCAGAACAACAAAGAAAGGGATATCTACTACATTAGTAGAACTCTAGTATCATATGAAACAAACTATTCTGTTATAGAGAAGGCTTGCCTTGCAGTAGTATTTTCTTCACAAAAATTGTGACACTACATGCTGGCTCATACTACATGCCTTATTGCTAAGATTGATCCTCTGAAATATTTTCTCAGTAAAGCTTCCCTCATAGGTAGACTAGCTAAATGAGTCATGCTTCTCAGTGAATTTGATATTGAGTATGTAGAAAGAAAAGTGATCAAGGGGCAAGTGATTGTAGATCAGTTGGAGGAAGCACCTCTAGTGGATCATCAACCATTGAACATCGAATTTCCAGATGAGTCCATATTACTTCTTACACATTGATCCTGGACTATGTTATTTGATGGTTCATTTACCCAGTAGGGGTCAGGTACTAGGATCCTGTTCATCACACCTCAAAGGTACTCTTTACCAAAAGCATACAAGATGTTGTTTCCTTATACAAACAACATCGCCGAGTATGAAGCCTTGATTAATGGTATGAAGATTTCCCTTGAGAAGCAAGTGGATGAGCTCAATGTCCTTGGAGACTCACAGTTAGTCATCAATCAAGTAAATGATATCTATCAAATAAAAGATGACAAATTGGTGCCTTATAAATGGTTGGTTGACGACCTCAGAAAGTATTTTGTTCACATCACATTTCAACAGGTTCCAAGAGCAGACAATAAAGTGGCTGATGCCATGGATACTCTTGCTTCCATGTTACAGATGCCAGAAAATTATTTCTGACATGAATTCCTATTGGAGATGTTACGCTACCTAGCCTATGATTCCCCTGATTCCGAAATGATCTATTTTGTCATTGGACATGATTCATCCTGCTACCATCATATTTATTCCTACCTTCATGACCAAATTGTTTCAGACACTTACACCCGGAATGAGAAACGTCACTTAATCCATAGTGCTTCATGGTTTGTCACCATAGCTAACAATTTGTGTAGGCGCGGTCTAGACGGTACCCTCCTTAGGTGTTTAGAACCTGATGAGTCCAAATGTACGTTAGTAGAGGTGGATGAAGGTATCTGTGGGTCTCACTCTAATGGCCTAACATTGGCCCATAAACTTATTAGAGCTAGTTACTATTAGCCAGATATGGAAAAAGAAGCTACACAGTTTGCTAAGTCTTGCAAACAGTGTCAACTACATGGAAATCCAATTCATGCTCTAGCCAAGGAGCTTATTCCCTTCATTACTTTCTAGCCATTTCAACAATGGGCCTTTCTCAAATGGACATAAGTTCATCATCATAGCTACAAACTATTTTACCAAGTGGGTGGAGGCAGTCCCTCTCACCATTGCCAATGGCAAATTAGTAGCTATGTTCATTCTCAACTACATCATCTGCAGGTGTGGTGTACCCTCAGTAATAATCACTGATAATGGGGGGGGAAATTCAAAAACAAGGATTTGACAGAGCTATGCTCTAATTTTAAAATTACTCAACATTGGTCTTTCATCTATTATCCTCATGGTAATGGATAGGGGAAGCATCAAACAAGACAATCCTTAAAATCTTGCATTGCATAGTTCACAAATCTGGATGAGATTGGCATCTCCAAATAAATCCATCTCTCTGGGCATACATGACAAGCATAAGAAAACCAACAGGGGCTATGCCCTATGATTTGGTTTATGGAGTAGATGCTGTGTTACCAATTAAGGTTGAGATTCCTTCTCTACGAGTCTCTCTGAAAGGTCTCATTACTGATAATGATAACAAAATATCTCGGCTACAAGAGCTAGAACTACTTGATGAATGGTGGAAAGTGGTGTTCGATCACCTTAGAGCATACCAGAAAAGGATGTCTAAGAGCTATAAAAGAAAGTTTTCCCAAGGGACTTCTAGGCAGGTGACCTCATTTTGAGGGAGAACCCTAAGAATCAACAACATCGGATCTAGAAAGGAAAATTTGAACCAAATTGGCTTGGTCCATATGTTGTCACAACAGTATTTGGGTATGGCACCTATCAAATTTCTACTACCAAAGGAGATAAACTCAAAGAGCCCATCAACGCTCTTCATCTGTAATGGTTCTACAATGGAGACATCTTCAGTGTGCTCATGTATATAGTAGTCCTAACAATAATCTAAAAATTTGAAAATGTCCTAAAAAAATGATCATCTTAATGAAAACCTAGTGATAGGTGCTTTGATGTATCTCCAAAAAAATCAATATTCCAAAAATACAAAAATAAAAAATACAAAAAAAAGAGAAAAAAAGAAAAAGGTGCCATTGATGAAAACCTCGCAAACAGGCCTCATGGTAGCAAAAATAAGAATTTATGCCAAGAAGGCAAAAACTTGGTAAATAGGTGCCTCTTGTCCCACATTTCTATATCTATGGCAGCACCACTTGGCTTTATACATTTTCTTTCCTGCTTTTTTGCTTTCCTACTTACATTTGCTTTTCCACATGCTTTTAGTTCTCGTCAAGACACCAACTCACATGGATTGAAACTGGTCATACTCCCGGGGCAATCCTCCTGGTCTAGGGGGCATTGTCCTATTACCTTTTGAGTATCTACTTCACAACAGTCACCAGTGGTTCTCATTGCATCTTCCTACTATCTCTTAGCTTATACTGAGTTCTCTCTCCTTGAGAATCTCCCTTACATTAGTCACCAAAAGTTCTCACTGTGTCTACCTACTGATGCCTAACTATTGCTACGATCTCTTCACTCGAGAATCTCTCTTGCGTCAGTCACCAGTGGTTCTCACTACATATTCTTATTGTCATTGTACTATTGATATTTCTCGCATCCATTACAATTGGAGTTATACTCAATTCTCTGTCTATCATTACTCGGTCTTGGCATTCTTTGCTTTAGTTTGTACATAGGTTTCAATCACTTTCATGACACTTTGGTTCCTTTGCGAACCCTATCGACTTGAAATTGATTCAGTTCCATATGCCTGGGGGCAACCGAATCTAGTTTATCCTTGCAACATATGTCAAGTCAGTCACCGCTACTAGGGGCATGGGTCCCCTAATCTTATCATATCTTTGGTTTACACCCGACTCAATAATCTTGTCATTTTTGAAGGACAACCTGCTACTGACACAAACTGGTGTTTCTCAACACCACAATTAAAACAATGTTTCTCAACACTATCTTTGGACACATCTATGTTTTCCAACACACATTTGGATATCTCAAATATAAACATCTATCAATGACAATCAAACACAATGCACTCACAAGCACAATGGTGTTTTTCAACACCCCTACACATACATATTTGAAAACTTTGAAACTGGCTGAGCTATGATTGAATCTTTCTTTGTATGCTGTCTCTTCTCATGGATTTCATTGATATTTTATTTGTCTACTACTTGTTGGTGTAGTCCCAATGATCCAACAATGTCAAATAAATAGGGTGTATGTGATAAGAGCTCCCGCACTAAGGTGGAAAAGCCTCACATCCCTCGATCTTGTTTATTTGTACGCCATGGTGAGGTCGGTACTATCTCCTTGACTATTATTGCTCTATTTTTTACACATGATCACACTCATGGTTATCTTGGATTTGACTACCTCAATACTGGTGTACTCTTGCAACATCAACTGGAAACAATGTTCAGGTCATCTTGGCTTTTGTGCCCTGGTGCTTACATTTGTTTCCTACATTTTATCTGATGAAAGTCATATTCATATTCTTATGGTCGTAGTGGCACTAGTAAGGATTGTATCAACTCCGATGTTCCAAAAATTCTCAATGATGATGATTATATGATGGGTCTCACAACCATGTCCTAGGTATTGCATCTAGCATAAGATTGCATTTTCATTCTAGACTTGCATAGTGGCAACAATTCGATGTTCACTTCATTGCGTTCTCCTGAATTTTTATATTGAGGAGTTCTTCTTTAGAGTCTTAGCTTCCTCCTGACTGCCCAAGTGTTTGATCCTTGCTCTCACTCTTCAAAAGTGGCTATATCGACCGCTCTGAATCCATTTTTGTGATTGAAATCAAAATCTGACACTTGTATATCACTCAAAATTGCATTTTAAATTTTTTGGGTCCGACGCGATCAGACGCTTGTGTAGTCAACTTTCTAAAATCACTTTCTTGTCAAAATCATATCTAATCAACATTTTCTCAAATCTTTGACTCTTTTCATCAAAAGTCAACTCTAGTCAACTCTGGTCAACCCTAGTCAAACTTGGTCAACTAGACCTCAAAATTGCTCAAAATTGATTCTGAATCTTCTGAATTCTTCCATAATCTATTCTGAGTTCTTGATCTCTGATTCAACATATATCTGCGATTTCTCGCTCTTAATCATCATTATGACATGTCATCTTTCCATTTAACTCTCGAGGGGGCAAGATGATTACATCATTGAATCTATTTCAATCAATCTGATCTGAATTCAAAAGTCCTCGTTGCTAGGGGCTTCTCATCACTTGGGGCATGTCCAATTTTTTGTACTTCATAGTCAAAACTAGATATTCCACAGTCAATAGGGGCATCTTTGTTCCTTACATCTCGTCATCTATTAATTATATGAGCAATCTAACTCAGATTCTTGAGGATCAAGCTTCGTTCTGGAGACAATTCTTGAAATCTCAATCTATTATGTATTTGAGCAATCTAACTCAGATTCTTAAGGATTAAGCTTCGTTCTGGAGATGGTTCTCAAAAATCTCATCTATTGGGAAATGGGACAATCTAACCTTGACTCCTAAAAATCAAGCTCCATTCTGGAGATGATTCTGAAACTCAATCTAACTAGTGTCTAGGCAATCTAACCTAGATATTGGGGGACTAAGTTTCGTTCTGGAGATAGTCCTAAAATATCTATTGACTATCTTTTTATGGACAGGTATCGGGGCAATCTAACCCTGACTTTTGAAGGCTGAACCTCATTCTGGGGATAGTCTTTTGAAAGATATCAATCTATTAGGTATCTGAGTAATCTAACTTAGATCCCTAAGGATCAAGCTTCATTCTGGAGATGATTCTCAAAATATTAATCTATTAGGTATCAGGGCAATCTAACCTAAATACCTGAGGATCAAGCTTCATTTTGGAGATGACCCTCAAAAACTCTACTTGACCGGCATCATGGCAATCTAACCTAGACTTCAGAGAGTTAAGCTCTGTCCTAGAGATGGCTCTGAAATATTCATCAATCAATCTTTGCACCATAAATTTTTGAAATCCGTTCTTCTGTGCTTCAGGCATCAGACTATTCTTTGAATCAATGCACTGTTGGAAATACAATGATGGGAAAGCAAGATACTGAGAGGGGGGGTGAATCAGATCTTCAAAATTAAAAATTTAAAATAAACTGATCCACATTCATACATAAATGAATCTAATGTAATCTCAAATAGCATCCACATAATGAAATAAGTAACACATAACACAATAACTTGGTAACCCAAAAACCCAAATAGGTAAAATTGGGGTGGGGATGACACCCACAAAATTCTCCACTACTACAGTAATAAAGTGTACCTATTAAGGTTACAAATGTTTGATTACAAAATATAATCTACCCTGTGAAAGGTCTACTCTGTTAAGAGCTTAAGATCATTACAATCTACCCTGTTAAAGGATTTCAACTTACAATGAAGTAAGCACTCTGTTAGGAGATAAAGAAAGGTCTACTAGAACCACTTTGTTAAGATATTTTCACCTGATACAATGATTAGAATGTCTCAAGTATTGATCCTTTGTTATGCACTCTAATGCTGATGACAGATCTCCTCTTTCCTGTACCTTCTATGATCTCATAATCTGATATATCTTTACTCTAATGTTCACTGTGTTCTTGCTCTGCTTGATCTCTGCTTGTTAACAAAATAACCCTCTGTGCATTTCACTTCTAAAAAATGCAGTCGCCATACACCATACACACTTACAAAATAGGGTTTAGAAGCAATCTAATATACTTGTTCAAATCTGATAGCAAGATCTAGATCAACGATCAAGATCTGATATCCATACCTTGATGGTATTACAATTAATGTTTATAATGAGTCATGGATAGGATAAAACAATTAAATGCATAACTAACTTCGTATAAGAATATTAAATGCATACATTAGTCAGCCCCAAAAGCTTATATAAGTCGACCGGATCACTTATCCTTGAAGTTTGTATCATTCCAGACATGTATACAAAAACTGTTCTACTCGGCACTTGACTGTTTGTCGCTCAACACTTAACATCCCTGTATCCTTCTCAGCTCGGCAATGTAACTCAGCTCGGTAATGTAACTAGGCAAACTGAAAAAACTGCTCGGCAATGTTGCTTGGCCTTGCATAGTTTTAGCTCGGCCATAGTGATAGCCAACTAAAACTGCCTAGATGAATGACTAAGTGTTGGTCACTAATCATCAACATAACTTAGAGATTAACAATCTCCCCCTTTCATATTAGTGGCAAAAAAACTTATCATTACTTCCATTCATTTCATCAAAAATATTGCCTAAGTACACTAAGTACTCCCCCTAGGAATATACTCAAAAATAATATACAAGTTTACATGCCTTCAAAAATTTATATACAAGTGTACCTATACTATACTGATGTATCATTCTGTATCTTTCATACTTCCTTACTGATTTCCTTACTAACTTCCCCCTTGTTTTTGTCACTGATTGCTGGTGGGGTTAAGTTGTACTTATCCAGAAATTATTTATGAAGCTGCAAGGTGGATTCAAATGTAGTATCCCAGATTTCCTTTGCAATCTTCATAACTTCCAATTTGATTTCTAGCTTGGCAGCTAGACTCACTAAACTCTCTGCAGTCGATAGATTTGCATTGCTCTATGATAACTCCTTTTCTTTTGAGAGTTCCTTCTGTATTACCTCCAAGTGAGGCAACATGCTTGTCTGAATAGTTATCAATTTGGCCCTTATTCGACCATCTTCAGCCATAAGCTCGGATATTCTCCTTTGTGCATTTATCAACTTATTAAAATGTAAAGAACTAGATGTAGTATCTTTACCCAAAGTAGTACCAGTTGATCTCAAATCTAACTGTAGCTTCTCAACAAGCTGTAGATTATCCTTTGTTAAAAATTCAACATCACATAATTTATTATACAAAGAATAAACATTGGCTGTCACTTTCTCTAAAGATTCTACAAGAATAGAAAGTTCAACCTGTTTTGTGGCAATCTCTTCTAAGATTTTCTCTAGAACTTTTCTCTCAAATCTTCTCTTGGACCATTGTAGAAGCTTCTCATTGCTATCTATGTCCTCATTAGTTACCTTCTGTACAATGTTAACTAGCTGATCTATGATTGGAGCTTGAGGCGTTTCATCCTCTAAGTCAAAATCCTTTGTAAATATGTCTTTGATGTCATGCAACACCTGCTTTTGATTTTGTTCTATCTTCATCTCTTCCTATCTTTTCTTCCTCTTAAGTAATTCTTGAAGAGTCCCTATCTGTTCAAAAGATAATCATAATGCCTTCATCTAATGTTACATCTAAAATTTGAGACTTCTTCTTCAAGATTTTCTTCTTCAATTCTGGAGAACTTATGCTCGGTAGCATAATATCTTTCCCATTGACAGTGTCAATATCTATTGCCTCTTTTAATTCTATCAATATTGTCTGGGGGTTCGGCATATTCCTAGTTTTAGAACTAGTAGGAGTGGATGATGCAAAGTGTGGTAGATCAACCAACACTTGCATTGCCTCTTCTTCTTTAGGCTCATCAACAGTATCCTTAATCCCTACTCCACTATCTAAAATTGTTTTCACAACCTCTAAAATAGGTGGATTTTGTGAAGTTACCTCTTGTTCATTTGTTTGTTGTTTCTCTTCACCTTTCTGATCGCTGCCAACTTCAAATATTTCATCAGATGCTATGGTCTTTCCTTCTTCTGTACCAGTTACCTTAATAGTCGAGTCAGTGTCTTTACCACTCAACATCTCTTGTTCCTCGACATTCAAATTGCTTGGATCATCAACTATATAATCCAAAGGACTGTCTGCAGTCAGATCAACATATTTTGTTGCATCTAATGCATCTTTGGTCTTGTCATGTTCAATGGCAATTTGATCTTTTGTTATCTGTGGCTCAGGGGTAGCCTTGACTTCAACTTCTTTTGTCTTTTGCTCAGATGTCCCTTCACCATATTTCTTATCTTTTGGAATGAGCAGACCAAAGATCTCTTTCCAAATCCTTGTGCTCTACTGTACTATACCTTCAATGTCATTTTTTAGAATAGCATAGCCTCTGAGTTTAGGAACAAACCTTACTCTTGTACTCTTCAGTAAATTTGACTCTTTGTTTTGAGGTGAGCTCAGGTATTACCTGGGCTAGTGTTCCTTCCTTGATCTGTCTTTCTGTGGATAGTGCAAATTTCCATTCACTTGATAGAAAATCATAAAGTTCATCTGGCACATGATTTCCTATCTTTGTAGGAGTTAATTTAAAAGTACTCATCATGTCCAAGAGTGCTTCCTGTACTTTGAGCCTATCTGCAGTTTTCAACTTTTCATACTTTATGAACTTGAATGTTGCTAACCCTGTTGAATTCCTCAAAGTGTCACATACCTCATCAATGCTTGCTGGGTTTTTGAATTGAGCTGTAGGTATGTTGCTAGGTTCATCAGTTTTTGTCTTCTCCTCATCACTATATGTTCCCAAATTTAGTCTCCTTCTTGGTCGTTTCGCTGGCTTACTCGGCTCAGCTTTAGGAGCAAACTTTGCTTCCTTTCCAGAACTACTTTCTGCAACTTTTCTCTTGCCATACACTTTAGTTTTTACTTCTATTGGGGAAGTGATAGTAGATGCTCTTTTCCTCAGATGTTTAGCTATAGGAGGTGTAATCTTAGTTTTGGCTTTGCTCTTATTGGTTACTATGAAAATTGATGGTTTCTTTCCCTTAGCTTTCTTAGTAACCTCTTTTGATGCACTTACTTCCTCTGTAGAAATATCCTCACCTTGTCCAGTGGTTAGGCCTAAAGGTGCATCCTCAGGTTCTTCATCACTACCTAAGCTAACCATTTTCTTGAGATTTTTCACAATCTTCTTTCTTTTTCTCTCCATAGTTCCTTCATTCAAACTTCTAGAAATTTTAGCCTTAGCTTCATCAAAATTTCCAAATCTCTCTACTGTAGTATCAATTGCCTTGGCTAGGAGTGCAATGATGGTAGCTGATGCTTCATCAACATTGATTTCATATGGGAAAGGTTCTAAGCATGTTACCCTAGGAGTCACTGCCTTGATATAAGTATTATCTATACCAACTAGAAAACATATTTCTTCATAGTGATTCTCCACTAGTGACTTAGGAATCCTAGTCCTTAATCTCATTCTCTTCTTGAATTCTACAAAATAGCTCCCCATAATGCTATTGAAATTGGTTCCTAGTTTCTCTATACATTCACTAATCTGAACTGTTATGGGCCTATCCTTTTTCCAAACAATGTTTCCCAGTGTAGGAAATGTATCCCGAATGTAGAAAAATATACAGACTAGTAATGAACCAAACTTACATGATGAGATCTTAGCCTTTCTGATTGATGCTAGGTTCTCAGCTAGTTGTGTTTGCTATAGCTCAGCAAGATCATATGTGTGACTCTTCTTCACAATTTTCCATGCCTGATCAACTGCTCTATAATGAACACTATCCAATCTGCTGGACTGATAGAACTTATGTGTTATAACCCTTACTCTAAAGTCAAGTGCTAGGTCAGTAATTGTAGAGATAGTCATACCTCTATTATTCATGCTACTCCAGTGTTCAATGTAATTTCTTCTTTGCGGTTATCCCTCATGGTTCATTTTCCATTTACTATAGGATATCCAGTCACTCAATGAATCATGCTTTTAGTGATCTTGACTGGTCCATTATCTAACCACATGCACATGTCATGAACTCAGCTAAGGATAAATTTTATCCATTCATCTTTGAAACCTTGGGGAAAATCTAGGGCATGAGTTAACCCTTTGTTGGCTAGATGTTTGAATTCTGCCTTCAGAACTCCATTTTCACATAATTTACTGTAGGATTTCCTTAATTCACTATCTCCTACTTCACCAATATTAATCATATAACATGATCAAACATCATGAATCATGAGTACCTTGGGTGGAATCAATGAGAGGACTCCTATTAAATCACTCTAAATCGCACTTTTAGGAACAACTCAAAAGTTGAGAGGTTCACATTCATCACTCCGTATCAATTGAATTTGCTCTGGTTCTGCCTCCATACTCTTAGCTGGTGCAGAAGAAATTGCAGCCATAATTTGAAATTAGGGTTTGAAAGATGTAAAATAGAGTACCTCAGCAAGTAGCTCTTTGCACTATTCATTGTTCACCTTAGGATTGCCAATGGCACGTTGGTAAAAAAAATCTTTGTAGTTGACTTCGTTAAGATCAATTCTGCAAATTACTTCAATCGCTTCGTTAACCAGTAAAAATTGCAAGGTAAAAATGAGATGTCGACTATTCATCCTTTATAAGCTTTGAAATGTCAAGGTAGGTGAGCATTGAATGTTCTACCCATTGAGTTAGTGCAAGACAGTTGTCCTCGGCTTTAACACAACTTGCATCCCACTCGGCTCACTACACTTGGCCTTCACAAAATTTCACTCGACCAACAAAACTCGACACTCACTAAAGAACTCAGCTTTAGTGTCCATGAGTAGTACTCGACACCTATTAGTGAAATTGACTCATCTAGGCATTTGTCTTCAATAATATGTCCTGGGGCATCTTAGCATATGCAAATATGGACTTTTGTATATTTCATGTTAGGAACTGATGTAAGATAAGAATTTTAAATATAGTTCCTTACATACCTCTTTCTCTTAGTTGGAGATGATGTGATCACCTGATCCATTAGATTGGGTGACCTCGGCTTCATTAGTTTCACTGCTACATGGTTCAAACTTCTTAACCGATGTCTTGTTCATCTGTTCCCTTATTTTCTCAATAGTAGGAGTAGGTACCCTAGTCTTGCAATCTTTCCTTGTATGTCCAATTTTTAGACAACTATGAAAAACTAGGCTTCCATTCATCCAACTTTTAGATTTACCTCTGAAATGTGTCCTTATGCAATTTTCTGGAAGATGTCCATACTCACCACAGTAATGACAACTATGCCATGTATTGTAATCTCAATTGTGAGTATTGCCTTTTCTTAGTGATTTCTCTTGTACCTTTGCTGTCCACTGCTATTTACCTTTAGATTTGCAATCTTGTGCTCTATGACCATATTTTTGATAGTTATAGCAATTTCCATTGAGTCTAGGTGTTTTGATTGCCTTTGTCTTGCATTCACGTGCTTGATGTCCAAACTTATTACAGTTAAAACAATAACCATTAAAGTTAGTTTTCAGATTGGACTTACCCTTCTTGCTTCGGAAAATGTTTTCTATATGACGTAGTTTCCTATAGTGATGACAAACAGGTTTGTTGTTTCTCGGCTTTGCATGCCTTCTTTCAGCTGTCTTAGATGATTCTCCATCTTCAGTGGTTGTATGTTGTCCAGTGTGACCTAATCCAGAAGAATCTTTAGGTCTTTTTGATGCTTCCACCAGTTGGTCAAAGTAGCTCATAGCAGCACTCGGATCATTCACTCTGTTATTAATTTCTTTGTCAGATCTCAATTCATCTTTCAATTGACTGTTCTTAGATCTAAGATTAACAATCTCGAAGTCTTTCCTACTGATCTTCTGATTTGCAAGTAGTAATTGATTTTCCATGTCCACTTGATTGACTGTCATTGTTTGCACATCATGTGTTCTTTCATCAAGTCTGGTAGTCATCATTCTCTTGTCATCTTCTACCATATCCTTTTCATCTTTGGCTTTCTTTTTCTATTCAAAAACTTCACACATTCTTATTGATTGGGCTTCTTTTTCCTTTTTCAGATTTTTGACTTCTTCACATAGTGCACTATTCTTTTCTAGTAGATCTGCTATTGCTGCATCACTCTTAGTAGAATCTCCATTCTAAAATAGATTTGTGGTGTCCTCTTCTTGATAATGAGTGTTATTCATTTGTTTGGCCAAATATTTCCTTGCAGCCAAGGACTTCTTTAATTCCTATCTTGCAGTCTTAAGCTGTTGTAGTGCTAGCTGAATATCAATCTTTTGATTCTCAATGACTTTACCCATCTTGTATATCTCGATCTCAAGATCTATATTCTCAATATGATTATAACCTTTTAGAGAATTATTCTTTGATACCAATTGTTGGAAATACAATGATGGGAAAGCAAGCTACTGAGAGGGGGGGGGAATCAGATCTTCAAAATTAAATACTTAAAATAAACTGATCCACATTCATACATAAATGAATCTAATGTAATCTCAAATAGCATCCACACAATGAAATAAGTAACACATAACACAATAACTTGGTAACCAAGAAACCCAAATAGGTAAAACTGGGGTGGGGATGACACCCACAAAATTCTCCACTACTACAGTAATAAAGTGTACCTGTTAAGGTTACAAATGTTTGATTACAAAATGTAAACTACCCTGTGAAAGGTCTGCTCTGTTAAGAGCTTAAGATCATTACAATCTACCCTGTTAAAGGGTTTCAACTTACAATGAAGTAAGCACTCTATTAGGAGATAAAGAAAGGTCTACTACAACCACTCTGTTAAGAGATTTTCACCTGATACAATGATTAGAATGTCTCGAGTATTGATCCTTCGTTATGCACTCTAATGTTGATGATGGATCTCCTCTTTCCTGTACCTTCTATGATCTCATAATTTGATATATCTTTACTCTGCTATTCACTATGTTCTTGCTCTACTTTATCTCTACTTGTTAAAAAAATAACCCTCTGTGCATTTCACTTCTGAAAAATGCAGTCGCCATACACCATACACACTTACAAAATAGGGTTTAGAAGCAAACTAATATACTTGTTCAAATCTAATAGCGAGATCTAGATCAACAATCAAGCTCTGATATCCATACCTTGATGGTATTACAATTAATGTTTACAATGAGTCATGCATAGGATAAAACAATTAAATGCATAACTAACTTCATATAAGAATATTAAATGCATACATTAGTCGGCCCAAAAAGCTTATATAAGTCGGCCGGATCACTTATCCTTGAAGTTTGTATCATTCTAGACATGTATACAAAAACTGTTCTACTTGGCACTTGATTGTTTGTCACTTGGCACTTAACATCCCTGTATCCTTCTCAGCTCAGCAATGTAACTCGGCTCAACAATGTAACTAGGCAAACTGAAAAAACTGCTCGGCAATGTTGCTCGGCCTTGCATAGTTTTAGCTTGGCCACAGTGATAACCAACTAAAACTGCCTAGATGAATGACTAAGTGTTGGTCACTAATCATCAACAGAACTTAGGGATTAACATGCGCTGCTCGCACATCAATTCAAAGAGGGGCAAAATGTAACACCCCAAAATTGGCATCTTGCAACTCTAACCAATTTTGTTGCATTTGTCATTCTTCTGAATCATCAAAGTCCTATTGTACTAGGCAATTCTGAGTTTTGATTAACTCCACTGGACCTGAGTGTCAAATGCAGAAAAATCCAAATCTGCATTAATCATACATTATATTTAATTCCTAAATATCAATTGGCTAAACAAACCCTATGATTGAATTAATTTAATTATAAAGTCCTAGCACTTTAATTAAATTAAATTCACCCCTTTTGCTAAAACACATAAAAAGGAATTAAATAATATTTAATTATTAAATAAATATCCTCATTTCAAAAATTGAATTTAATTATTCAGATAATTGAGAAAAACACATTTATGAGGTCATACTTTATTTATTTAATTAAATATTCTCTCAAAAATCTTCTCTTCAGTTCAGAAATAGAAACTTTAAATTAACTGTGCTTTAAAGAGAAAGAAAACAGTTAAAAACAAAGGGAAAACAATTTATTATTTTTTTTTAAAGAAAGCTTGCTAATTTGAACTAGCTTTTCTATCTGTTTTATTTTCAAAAAAGGAAACTTTCTATTCTGAGAAGACTTTCAGTCTATAAAAGGACTCTCATTTCTCATTCTAGACCCCCATTTATTTTTATGCATTGTTAGAATAAAGAATTGCTGCTACATTTAGCTCATAATCTCATTTCTAGGTAAAAATCTCATTTGTAATAGATTAATGTCAATTTCTTAGATTAATTGCATTGCAATAATGTCTTAGTTTAATCTCATTTCAATTCTTAGATTAATCTTGCATTGCATTCCATTCATGGAGAAAAATCCTTCATTCTTAGACTGGTCTAGGTTGTGATATTCTCATTCTGAGAGCTATTCAAAACCCCGTCTGGATAGAAGGCAACAAGTCAAATCATATAGGCATGAAGGATGAATAAATCATATTCACTTCTGTATGTGGCTGATGAACAAGGACTATGTTGAAGTGTATGGTTGAATAACAAGGCCAAATTTAACATATACACTAAAAGTCTTTTTAGATACAATGAATGATTATGAGATTGGAGATGAAGATGTTGTGATGAAGTTATTTGTGCAATCCTTGATTGAGGATGCAAGAGATTGGTACCGAGGTTTGCCTGATAACAACATTTACTCATTGGATGAATTTGTTAGAAGTTTCAAAGAACAGTATGGTGACAAGATAAATTCTGGTTTCATGTTGAATGAATTCAACAATTTGAATTTTTTTTCTAATGAAGGCATTGCTGAATTTAATGTAAGATTTCAAAAGGCTATGTATATGTTGTTCCAAGTAGTAAGGCTAGATGAAAATGTATGTGTCACCACCTACTATAATGCTTTGGATGGGAAGACAACTTATTTACTTAGGGCCCATTTGTTTCGTGGAATTTGTGCATGCTGGAATTGCCAATTCTAGAATTGAATGCATTCTAGCAATTGGGCTATTCTCAAAATAAATTCTAGAATTAGGCTGTCCTATTTGGTTCACCTTGGAAGATGACTGAGAAGATGCAGATTCTGTGTTTGGTTCGACAAAATTGGAATTGGAATTGGAACTTTGTTTTTGCACATATACACATATACACACACACATGTGTGTGTATATACACACACATGTGTATATATACACACATACACATATATACACACACATGTGTATATACATACACACATATGTGTGTGTGTATATATATGTGTATATACACACACACATATATATACACATGTATATATATGCATACACATGTGTATATATACACATACACACACATATACACACACATGTATGCATATACACACACATGTACACATATATACACACGTGTGTATATATATACACACATGTGTATACACACACACACACATATATATATATATATACACACACATGTATATATATAAACATGTGTGTATATATACACATATTTATGTGTGTATATATACACACATACACATACATTCATGTGTATATATACACATACACACACATGATATACACACATGCACATTTATATAGACATGTGTGTATATATACACATACACATGTGTGTACACACACACACACACATATATATATATATTATACACACACATACATGTATGTATATACACATATACACACATGTGTATACACATATATAGACATATATACATACATTTGTGTATATATATACACATATACACACATATGTGTATATATACATGTGTGTATATACACTTGTGTGTATATATACACACATGTATATATATACATCCTTATAGCAATATAATATACATTATTGAAACAAAAATGGGAATGAATTTTCCTTCCCAAAATAATACTTTCAATTCCAATTCCAATTTTCAATTCCAATTCCAGGTCTGAGAAGGAATTGTGGAATGCTCAAAATGACCCAAAATTAGAATTCGCATAGCCCTATTCCAATTTTTAATTTTGGAACCAAACAGGGAATTGAACATTTTGGGAATTCGGAAATGCCAATTCCTGTTCAATTCCAATTCCACCCCTCAACCAAACGGGCCCTTAGAGATAAAGATCCTCAAACCATGAGAGAAGCATATAAGTTGGCCATAAACATAGAAAGCAATAGAAGAGCTTCTTGTAAGCTTGGCAAATAGGATGACAGTAGACTCTGGAAAGAGTCAAAAACACAGTCAAATAAGAATCCCAAGGAAGAAGATAAGATGGATACATTGGTAAGTGTGGTGAAAGATCTTGCTGCTAAGCTAGACAAGAATAAAAAAGGGTTTCAAAATAATGGGCCACAGTATCAAAGGCAAGATAAGCCTTACAGGCTGCAAGATTTTCCTTATAAAACTCAGTGGAAGGATGGAAAACCTGTATCAGAAGAACAAACTGATCCTAGGAACAAAGACATCCCTGATCCATTGAAAAACAAAAATACACATAATGTGGAAAACACTCCCTGGTGGATGGCTTGTAATATGCCTCATTCCCCTTATCAATGTGCACTAGCTTAGGGCATGGTGGAGCAACGTGAAAATATTGGAACACAAGAAAGCCAAAATGAGAAAAAACCTGCAATAAATATATGTGTACTTACTATTGAAGATGACAATGGTATCTCAAAGGAAGATCCAGAAGAAAATATTCCAATCACAGTAAATAATACAAGCACTAAGTTAGAACATTTTCAATTTGGGATGCCTAATGATGAGGAGATAAGATTTCTAACTATGCTGTTGTGACACAGGTAAGAAGTTCATATTAGCTTAGCAATAGAAAGGTTGATCAAAATGTGAAACAACCTGATTCACCTATTATCACAGAATTCGTAAGTGAGGAATCTACACAAGCTGAACTAAAGGACACTCTGGTTAAAGAAAATAAAGCTACCCCTACTCATGAACAAAAACAAGACAATTAAAGGAGAGTAAAGGTAAAATATCTCTTGATAATGTCATGATTTTCCCAACTTTTGATATGAAGCAAGATTTATCTCAGATGAAGGTCTTTGTCCCTTTACTTGAGATGTTTAAAATCAAAGAGCACCAAGAAGCAGCCTTTTCATTATTATCTGATTTGCCTGATGTGCATGATAATGTTGATCTAAATGATGAATTAAGAGGGAAGCAAGAAGAAAAGGATGAAACCCCAATTTGTGTAGGAGATGTAATTATCCAAGAGCTTGATTAGATTGATCCTTTTTATGTGACATTCCTTGTAAATAATAAGTTATTAAAGAACTGTATGATGGACTCATGAGCCATTGCTAATGTGATGACTTACACTGTCATGAAACAATTGGGTTTAGAAGTGGATATTGTTGTTGGTAAATGTTATGCCATGGACAATAGGGAAGTACCTATAGTAGGAACTTTACAAGGATTAGAGGTGAAACTTGTTTCCTACCCTGAACCCGCTTTTAAAATAGATTTTGTGGTTGTGGATTCACCATCTCATTATGGGATGCTTTTATCAAGATAGTGTGCTGCAACTATTGGAGGACATGTACAATTAGATTTATCTTTTGCTACTATTTTTGTTAATGGGAAAGAAGCAAAAGTATTAAGGGAACCCAGATCTCTTGTTTATGTTGAAAAAATTGAACCAAACATGCTAAATTGCTTAGTGGATATAGATATGCATAATTTCAAGGTTGAAAAGATTCAACCACAATTGAAAAACATAGATCCTATAATAGAAGAATTAGAATTGCAATATTATGGACTGTGGAAATGTATTTTGATGGAGCATGCTCTAGAGAAGGGTCAGGAGTTGGTGTTTTATTTGTCTCTCCATCAGGTATTACTTTCAAATGCTCATTTCTACTATCCTTTCAATGTACAAAAAATACAACTGAGTATGAGGCATTGTTATTGGGATTAGAAATAATAATTAAGCATGACATTAAGTTATTAAGAGTTTTTGGTGATTCAGAGCTAGCTATCTCCCAAATTAGATCAAGATATGCTGCTAAGAATTATAGGCTGAAACAATATAAGCATGCTGTATGGGATAAAATTGAGTTTTTTGATGCATTTTTCATTGATTGGATAGAGAGATCTAAGAATATCATGGCAGATTTTTTGGCCAATGTGGCCTTGAAAAATGATGATATAACGCTAGCAGGAGTATCTATTGTGGAAAACAAAACCAGGCTTGCCATTCCTGATAATGGATATAATTGGAAAGTCTTTGAAAGTGATGAAGATATCCTTAATTTTATTCAATGTGTGGATAATTATGAAGGATAAGTAATTGACTGTGATAATTTGATAGAGATTATTGATGGGAAAGAAAGCATATTTGGCAATGAAATTTAGCAGTTACAGACAAATGAAATCCCTAAAGGAATAACTCAATTGGAGGGATTATTTACTGACAATGATAGTCGTATGTGCCAAAAATCTATAGCTAAGTTGGATGAATTTGAGGAGGTAAACTTGGGATCAGAGTGTGATCCTAAGATTGTATATATTGGAAAGAAATTGGCTCCTCATGTGAGGACAAATTTGATTAGCTTGCTGAAAAGATTCAAACATGTTTTTGCTTGGTCTTATGAAGACCTTAAGGCTTATAGGGAAGATTTCTTTCAACATGAAATCCCATTAAAAGATGATATTAAGACTTTTAGACAAAAACAAAGGCCAATCAATCCTTTGTTGGCCCCCAAAATGCAGCAAGAACTGACAAAGCTCAGAGAGGTTGGTATAATAAAACCAATTAGACATTCTTCTTGGGTGTCTAATTTAGTCCCAGTCAGAAAGAAAAATGGAGACATCAGGCTATGTGTTGATTTTAGGAACCTTAATGTAGCTTCATTAAAAGATAATGATTCTTTTCCAACCATGGAGGCAATTCTACAAAGAGTGACTGGTTGTGATCCTTTATCTATGATGGATGGTTTTTCTGGTTATAACAAGGTGTTGGTTCAAGAATCTAAAAAATTCAAGACAACTTTTACTAGTACATATGTCTATGTGAGAATGCCATTTGGCCTAAGAAATGTAGGAGCTACTTTCCAAAGAGCTACGGATGTGGCTTTTAAGGAGTTTGTAAATATAATTATGGTGGTGTATCAAGATGATTTAACTGCATATTCCCAAAAGGCTGAGGATCATTGTAAGCACTTGGAAAAGATTTTTACTAAAGCCTTGGAGTATGGGATTTCTTTAAATCCAAAGAAGTATCACTTTGCTGTGATAGAAGGTAAATTATTGGGGCATATAGTGTCCAAAGAAGGTGTCTGGATTGATCCTGAAAGGGTAGAAGCCATTAACAAGCTCTTGCACCCAAAAAATATCAAAGGTGTTTAGTCTTTCCTTGGGAAAGTAAATTTTGTGAGGAGGTTCATTGCAAACTTTGCTGAGATAGTAAAGCCTATTATTAAATTGCTAAAGAAAAATGCTAAGTTTGAATGGGATAATGATGCTCAGTCAACTTTTGATGAGATAAAGGTATCTATTTAGAAAGCACTAGTATTGAGATCTCCAGATTATGAAAAGCCTTTTTCTATATTTTGCTTCATTCCATACAATTGTTGTAGTACGTTTGTAGAAGGATGATGAAGGTTTTGATCATCCCATAGAATTTTTCAGTAAGTCTCTGCAAGCAGCAGAACTTAATTATGAGCTAATGGAGAAACAAGCATATGCATTGGTCAATGACCACAATCCACATCGGATCACGATATTCTTCTCATCGTCTGATAATCGGCTAGACAATGCCAAAACTCATGCAGGATAAGTGCCTCAAAAGGCGACTACCTCAAACTGGGCCTGATTTTTGACAGAAAAGTAAAGCATCAGCATTCTATCTACAACAAAGGGCATATTCCTACTCTACTCAATCTTTTCCAGTTCGTAGGACACAAACATGGTTTCTATCTTCTTCTACAAATATCAAGTTAATTACATCATTTATATTACTGATATCATCCATAGAATACATTTTGCATACATTTTGGAAAAGCGACACTGAAAATATAAAAATAAAAACATCCATGTATTGCATTTTTACTTTTACATCCTAAAGTGCATCCATACATATATTTCTGCATAAACTGGAAAATCAAAGAAAAACATACACTTGCATTTTCACATAGATATCATTCATTCACATCAGTAATATACTCATCACATCCACATTATCCAAATGATGTTGTCAACTATAAACTAACTCATCATAAGATCAAGATATCATCATATGTGCACAAGATACATTTACCACATCTATGAAAAGCAAAATGGATACATCTACCACATGAAACATGTCAGAATCTAGAAACTACAAGCATGATACAAATCAAAGCATAAAGAGTATCAATGCACATAATAGAGTATCACAGCATGAAGAGTTTCAGTACACATAAAGAGAATTAGTATGCCAAAACTCACGAATCAGATATATATATCAATGTAATGTACAAAAATGGGTTCTCAGCAGGATCCAGATATACATGTATAAATCTAAAAGATGACATGGTGCACAGTCTCAACTCTAACTTGCCCCCTCTCCCTGAATAGGAGGAGGAGGAGGAGGTGGCATGGATGGCGCTGCTGGAGGCGGCATGGCCCCCTCTGACTGCTAAGCTATGTGTGAAAATGTGGGTGCCCTCGAACCCTTAGGAACTGCAACATGATACAAAGCATAATAATACGTCACCCTCTGTCCCTGATGGACTGCTGTCTAGGCCTGTGTATCTCTCTCAGCTCTCATCCACTCAAGCTATCTATCCCTATCTACTAACAGTGCCTCTATAGTAGTCAACCTAGCCTCCAAGGCTGTGATCTGAGCTTTGAGCTCCTCTCTCTCCTGCTCGCACCTCGATAGAGGGTCCCCATCTCTGCCGAGATCCTGCTCCTGTACTCTCTGTCTCTGCTGTCTCTGCTACTCAGGAGTAAGTAATGGGCCAGGATCTCTCTGTGGGGCCACAAACCTGTATCTCAGCTATGTCTGAACACTACCACTCAGACCGCAGTATCCACTACCTCACCAACTCCTCCCCGGTCATCATCATCATGTCTATCATCTGGGGGAGGATGCCTGCCGCCTCTACCTCCATCTCTGCCACCATCACAGCCCCCATGTCTGCCTGGAGCTCTATCTCTGCCGCCTCTCCCCCTGACAGGTTGATCCTCAAGATCATAATCTAGTGGCTCCTCTATATGAGGAATCATCTCCTTCGGCACTATGAATCATGGGAATGGATGCTGAAGCATCTTTATAGCATATCCATCTGATACACCAGCATCCTCAACATCTGGGCGAGGGTGCTAGTCTATAACTACCATGTCACCGATGTCCTGTGCAGTAGTATCATAAGTCAGCTAAGCTCCCTAGTCAGCCACCTCATCCCTAATCCGAGCGTAAACTACCACATCCTCTGTACGGCCCTATCGCCACCCATACTATCTCAAAACTATGGTAATGAGGAAGCACTCTATGATGTACCTAGTTTGGCCTATCAAATATCTGCTCTAACATAAAAAGGGAACCTATCAAGCATCAGATGTCCATACCTCACAGTCTAGGTATGGTCGCCACACGACCTCTATCATATCATCAAAAAGGTGGCGCTAGTACTCAACCTTGCCTAGGTGGGGCTGCTTTAATAGACCTGCATACATATATACATAGGGCTGCTCTAGTGCCCTCTACCTGTCACCAAATAGTCATGTCATGGGGATGTGTTCCCAGGTCCATACCTAAAGAATCAATATACCCACAGTCATGCTGCGGGTATGGTGTTAAACAATCTCATGCAGCTCTCAGTATATGTGAGCTAAAATGCAGCTCCCCCAGTCAAATCATCGGTGGTGGATGATCATCTACTCTACCATACTGACCCAGCCCACCAAGAAACCATGCTATCCTCTATCTGGCATAAGGATGCCGCCTACCAATCCAGCTAAGTATACAACTAGTCGATCATAGTGATCGACCATGTAGTCCCAGGATAGGTATTTGCGATCTATGCTGTCATCCTGAAAGAACCTCTGAGCAGTCCCAATCATAACACCGGCTCTTGACTCAAAGAAAACCTCATGTCCCACCATGGGCATGCGTAAGATCCTCCAAACATCCTCTTGTGCCATGGTAAACTCACCAATCGGTAGGTGGAAGGTGTTGTGCTCTGAATGCCATCTCTTGGCCAGAGTAGTCAACAACCCTCAGTTTACCCCGATCTCGGGTAAACCTATCAATGACCGCAATACACATCGAATCATGATATTCTGCTCATCGTCTAATAATTAGCCAGACAATGCCAGAACTCGTGCAGGATAAGTGCCTCAAAAGGTGACTACCTCAAACTGGGCCTGATTTTTGACAGAAAAGTAAAGCATCAGCATTCTATCTACAACAAAGGGCATATTCCTACTCTACTCAATCTTTTCCAGTTCGCAGGACACAAATAGATCAAAACACTTTAAAAACCTAAGAATTTTATTAGATGCGATCCTGGAAATACCAGATGTGATGCGCATTTCACAGGATGTGATCCTATCTTTGACTAGCTATAAAATGCACAAAACTACTTGAAATTCAAAAATACAAAATTCATAGGGTAGTTTATCGAGCACTTACCGGCAGTGGGTAATTAGCTGGGCATTGGTGTTGTCGGCCATCTCAAAATGATGTTTCCTCATAGGGACCACCATTTTCTCTGTAGAGCTCTCTAATTGGCTATAGCTGAATGTCAAAATCGGGAACCAAATCGAAGGTGCCTACGACGTTTTGAGCAACACAGTGTCATTTTGTGAAAGTTTCAAAAAAATTGTGAATTTTCTTCATTTCTTCACCACATTGGTAAATATTGCACATTTTATCATACATCTTGATCTAAACATCATTATCACTCATATTTTCACGTAATTCAACTTTATAAATGTGTGTTTATTTTAAACACACCTTCTACTTCACTCTTTCTTGTCCTATCCCTTCTTGCAAGTGTTCTATTCTCTTCAAACTAAGGGATTTTATTTCTCTTCCTTCGATTTCATTCCCGAGGGGGCATGATCACACTGTCATCAATTAAATATTTGCTCAAAACTGCATTAAAAATGACTTCGTTATCAAACAAGCTAGGGGCATGACAGTTTCCTTGACTAAGTCAGATCTGTTGGATAGAAAGCTTTGGTTCTCATGAGATGGATATCTTATGTTTCCTCATTTTGAAAGATTTTTAAAGCTCCTGGCAGCTTCATACTGGCTTTCGGATGACAACCAAGTTTGAAATCAGTATTATCAATTTTTGGACAACAACCAAGTTCAGAATTGGTATTTTTAAAAATCTTTTGTTGATCTTTGGATGACAACCAAGTTCAAAATCAATTCTATCAGTTTTGTTTAAACAAGTGCGAGACTGATCTCATCAACATTTCATTCAACAACCAAGAACGGGATTCTCAATCTTTTTGAAGCCAAAATAAAAAACTTTCTTTGAATCAATGCGCTGCTCGCACATCAATTCAAAGAGGGGCAAATGTAACCACCTGAATTTGGTCTGTCACAACTATGGACCCTATTTTCCCTAATTGTGATCATACCCTCGATTATGTCCAAATGACCCTGTTACTGTTTGGCATAATTCTTTAAATCAATTTAATGTCTTAAGTGATTTTTATCACTGATTTATATTAACTATTATAGCCATACAATTCAAATCAATTTCGACCAATTAAATCAAATCAAAAATCAAATATGGCTATAGTATTTAATTATAAAGGAATTAAATAAATCCCTAAATCAAATACCCACTTGCAATTAACCCATTCCCCTAGCCTATTTAATTTAATTAAAATGGCTATAGTCCCCTAATTATTAAAAAGCAATTAAATTGTTTTAATAATTAATTCCTATATTTCTAAATGAATTAAATAAGTTTATTTCATATATTAATATTCCCTCAAACCCCAACCTAACCTATCTCAACCACTTCTACCCTAGATTCTAACCCCTCTCAACCCATTCACCCATGCTAATCTAATCATAATCTTAAATTCTACTCTGACCCACCTAATGTTGTCACATTCCATTAAGAAATACTTAACAACTCAACCCAGTTGAGAAAGTCCACTTTCTCAAGCTGGACTTTCTTAAAAGTCCATTTTCTCAAGCCATCCTCTTACATCCTCCCTTGCTTCTTTAAGGCCTTCATTAATGTCTTATTAATGAAGATGCCTTAAAGCCTATGTCTCTCCCATGCCTTATTAATGCCTTGGGAATTAATGGCTCTTACATATTCATTTAAGAGTCTCCAAATTCATAAATGAACCTTGTCCCCCCTCTCTCTTTCCCATTCTTCTATAAATAGAAGCCTATTTTGAGAGCAAATAAGCCTTCAAAAATACATTGTTATGCTGTTGAATTAATATTAGATTCATATTTCATCTATTATCTCATGCTAGTTCATTGTTCTAGTTTCATCTTTTAGAGCTAAAATGCATGCTTTTTCACCTTTTAGCTTGTTTTTAATTTAAAATCCTTCATGCTAGAATAGTATTGGTCACTGATTTGAAGCATATTCTGAGGGCTAAATATGCAACTAATCACACTCTTTCTAGCTAGAAGGAAATAGGCCGATATTAGTGGTTTTTAACGTTTTAACTAACCATTTGAACTAATGCAATGACCTATTGAGTGTTTGTGTTGTTTTCATCAGGTACCCATTTACACACACACATTTTTGGCGCCCACCATGGGGATCAATTTTCATTTTAGCCTCGTCTTCTAACACTTTTTTTTCCAATTTTTAGACTCAGGAATCGAACACAGAATCACATATATTATTGCAGGATTGCATCCCTGATACGCCATCGCACTGCGTAATTTCTGGATTGCATCCGGGATTTCTTGGATCGTATCTGGTTTTTGATCGCATTTGGTCAGCAGGGGCTTGTATCTAGAGAATAGGATTGCATCCCAGATACTACATCGCATCTGGTAAGAATTTAGGATCGCATCTGGTTTTGAAGCTTTCCCATTTGATTTATCTAATCCTAACAAGTTTAACAAATTGTGCTTTCTGTGTTTTGCAGCCTAACAAGTGTTTTCAGGTACCTTTTGACAGGTTTCATGGAGTTAGATTAGCAAAGTACTAATGTGGTTTTCGCAGGTTACCAAACCCCTTCTGTCTTGACTTCTATTTCCCTATTTTTACAACTTAAAACCATTTTTTTCCACTTGATAAACAACTAGATATTATGCTCTTTTCCTCTGGAGGAAAATCAGAAAATCAGACATTGTCTTATCATTTGTGATGAAACTGGGAGTAAATGAACCATAAAAAAAATTGTTTAATTCATTTGGAAAAGTAATTGAACAAAACAAAGAACTAAATATGTGGGCTCAATGAAAAAACACATCATTTAATTGCTTTTGGATCAGAAATTGAACAACACAAACTCACTAAATTTTTGTGGTAATTGAACAAGGAAAAATTTCCCTTTCAAGCATCATGTTTTCGTTAAAATAGGAACCTTTAAATCAAGCTCAACATAGCTTGAGGGAAATAATTTTGTTTTAAGTGTTTCAGTAGAAAACGACATGGAATAGGAGAGTATGCTCTTCTTCTTTTGAAGAATCAGAAATCTTGAACTCCTAAGCTCGCCAATCCTGGTTACCGTTCTTTTAACAGTAGAGGGCCTTCCGGTTGAGGAAAAAATCTCCCAGGAATGACCCAAGTGAGGACAGGTCTTACGCCGACCCTTCCAACTCAATATAAATAGTTGCTTCCTCGTAGGCCAAAGTCTTAGAAGATGGAATTGGTTTTGTTCTTGGAATTTTGACATCATTCCTTGAACATATCTGGGTATATATAGAGCGAAGCTGCTTCAATCTTGCTTGTGAGACTATATATATTTTGGTACTCATAGGGCTATACGCCTCAATTTTTCCTTGTGCAATTCTATTAGAGACAGTTTCAAACGGATTTCCCAATAATCTACAACACATTCAATTGAAAGAATTCCTGATTCATCCCCGAAAGGGTGATAATCTTTGTGTAAGGAAAAAAAGTAATTGCCCCAAGACACTCATCATATCGTGCTCTCATTTTCATTTCAAGTCGGCTAATACAACATCATGACTGGAGCCATTGCATGCTTGGTGATGGCTATATTCTGATTAGCATTTGAGTGTGTGCCTAAGTCAACAAGCAAACGATTTTCATCCTCCACCTAGAGAATAGGAAAATATGTGTGTTTGATTCATCCCTTTTAACAAAACAAAATTCTTTGATGTGTTAGAAAGATCATTAAAAATATAAAGCTCCTCACAAACAATCAATAAATTTTATGCCCTGGAGTACAAGTGTCTTTCATATCTGACAAATACCTCTTGATACAATTTGAAGACAAACAAATTCACGTTCCTCAAAAGAAAAATTTTCAAAATGGACCAAAACTAACAAGTGCATCATAAGATCAGATCCGGGATTTCCTGAGTCATATCCTATATGTAGGATCATATCTGGTGCATTAGATCGCATTTAGTCAAGCATATAGTCGCATCCAATTTTCTAGGATCGCATCCAGGGTTTAGGATCGCAGCTGGTTCTGTCAGAGACTCGTATCTGGGAGCTTGCATCTTGGGTAGTAGGCATTTGTAATAGCTTTTTCTAGGAGGTCTCAGTTGTTTTAGGTACCCTTTTTTCTCTTTAGTTGGTCCTTTTTGTCTCTTCTGGTCTCCCTACTGTTATTTTCAAAAAATTTCAAAACGTCTACCTTGCATGCTCAGCCAATTTTTCACGATTAGTTCAATACGTGTGGTCTACCCATTCTCTATCAACAACTTGGTTCCCAGCTCACTATCATGACATTCTATCCCTCTGATGCTAGAATCATTTACATCCACCAAATAAACAAATAGTTACTTCTACCTAGACACACCCACTCGAATGATCTGAAATCCTTGCTAGTACTATTTGGAAACATTGACGAAGTTGAGAAACAAACTTCATGGTTAACACAAGATGCAACAAGTACACAACAAAAGGATCCAAAGTACCTCCTAAAACATCACACTTCTGAGGGGAAACTTCTTGCAACTCCCTATTCAATCTTGATTCACCTCAAATGGGTAGCAACACTAACTATTAGAGTAAGGCCTTTGAGGGATATGACGATGGAAAACAAACACAATCCGTAGGCATGGAAGAGGAAGAAAGACCTAGGTTTGAATGTAATCTGTTTGGGTCAGATAGTGATGAAGAAATCCCTGAAGACAAATATGAGAAGCTAAAACAAAGCAAAAGAGTCCACAAACTGTTAGAACGGATAATCGGAGATGACAAAGAAAAATACTTCCTCCATTTAGCATCCATGGGTGTCAAACTAACCTAGGATTACAATGTAAATAATCTCAAAGAAAAGGAGGTACCAAACCCTATATCCATCCTTACTAAACAGCTCAATCAAATGAAAACTGAGATCACAAACCTCAAAAAAGAGAAGGACAAACCCAAAACAAAATATTCTTTGGATGCCATTTGTCCATTTCCTTTCGATAAGAGTATCACAATGGTTCCGTTTCCTCCTAATGTGGCAAGACAAAAATACGACAAGTACACAGGGGAAACTGATCCACATGACCATGTAAGAGAATTTTGTGCTCTTAGCATTGAGTATATGCATGAACCCACTTACCTCATGCGACTATTTCTAGGAAGTCTAGGAGGAAATTCTATAGAGTGGTTTTCAAAATTAAATCCCAAAGTCAAAACATTTGAATAATTGATGCAACAGTTCATTCAGCATTACTCCTACAACATCTAGCATGATGTCACCATGATGGATCTATGTAATACCAAGTAGAAAATGAGAGAATCCTTTACACACTTCCTACAAAGATGGAGGAAGATCTTTGCACAATATTCAAGAGTCATCCTTGAAAAATAGAAGATGGAAATCTTTGTTAATAATCTCATACCTGAATTGAGCTATGCTCTGCAAATGCAAGATTCTCCTAGCTTCGATAGGATGATTAAGAATTCTCTCCGTATCAAAGAGGTCATGGTCAAAAAGGTGGAGATCACCCTTCAAAATGAAAACAAAGGCAGTAGCTCCAACTCCAAGCCTAAATGGTGGAAGCAAAACAAAAATGTTGTCAATGACGGAGTGGTTGATGCATCCAACATTAATTCTAAAAACAAAGCATTCAATCTTACCAATGGTATGCTAGCAAGCAAGGAGGATAAAATAAAACCTCCCATTCCCAAAGCCAACAATGATAATGACAAGGGATGAACATGGAATTCAAAACCCCAAAGAACATTCACATCTTTGGGGGAACCTCTTGAAACCGTCTTAAAGACATTGGTGGATAACAAAGTCCTTATGATTCTTGATTCTAAACCTTGGGAACCAATGGTCAAACCTAGATGGTTGGATGATAACTCTTACTGTGTCTTCCACAAAAACAAAGGACACGAGACAAATAATTGTCTCAAACTCAAGCACGTTATCCAGGACCTCATTGAAGGGGGTAAGATCAAGGTGGATGGACACACTACGGATGAGGATCACACAACATTTAATAAACCATTCCCCAATTACAATAAAGGAGAAACATCCAAAGGGAAAGGTAATGAGGTAAATTATGCCTATTCCAAGAATGATAATGTGATCAATATGCTCAACATTAAAAATGAATCTATCAACATGGTCACCATCAAAGGGGCCTCATCCTCCATAAACGCTGTAACTCAAAGCCAAGCATAGGTTACGATCAAGGGACCTCAAAAATAGACATCTACACCAAAGGTTCCTATTATCACTATACCTAAACCAGGAGAAAAACATGTGGTCACTATTCCTGGAGTGAAATATGACTTGGTGGATCAATTGCAAAGAACCGCTGCCAAAATTTCTATCTTCAAATTGCTCAAAATATCCACTGTGCATAGAGAAATCCTAGAACAAGCTCTGCACACTGCTAATGTTCCAAAGGATTTAGATATAGACAAATTACAAGTGATGGTCAATCACATATCTGCGCCACATTACCCATCCTTTTTTGAGGAGGATGACAAATCATTGACCCATCCACAAAATCAACCCCTCCATATCGAAGTTCTTATTCATAAATCCTGTGTTAGACATGTATTGATAGATGGAGGCACCGGATTAAATATCTGTACACTGGATCTTGTTAGGAGGCTAGGCCTCTCAGAGAAAACAACTGACTCAAGAAATAAAATAACCATCAAAGCATATGATGAAGAAGAAAGATCCTCCCGAGGTATTATTTGTCTACCCATCAGAGTTGGACCAATTGAAAGAGATGTTATATGTCAAGTTCTGGATCTACCACTAGCCTGCAACAATCTACTAGGGAGACCATGGATCCACGAGATGCAGGCTGTACCATCCACCTATCATCAATGCATCAAATTCCCACATAATGGAATAGAGGTGACAATTCCTGCAGATGCCAACTACGCTTGCAACAATATTAAAGTAGGTAGCATGATCCCCCACAACAAGGAGGCTATAGATGCAGTTACTCCTGAAACTAACAAAGACATGGTCATGAAAGGGTTTATCAGAACATTGAAACTTCAAGAAACAGGTATGGGAGAATACAAGTTGGACCTGAATCCCTCCATGACAGAGCTTCCAGTATCACCAAGATCCTACGGAAAACCATCATCAACATTCACACCTCTCACAGTATAGGAACCAGAAGTACACAAGGCTACTAGTATGATAAAGGCATCCACGTCTTCTTCAAATAACACAGAAGAGTAGGCAGTCTTAAATTGGCTTTACAAAGAAGAACGAGTGGGCTATGAGGTCAAAAATGTAAAAATATCCGCAGAACAGTATGGAAAGGGATATGATTTCCTCAAACAAATGGGATACAAAGGAAAAGGACCTCTAAATGACATAGGATGAGGGATCATCGAACCTATACCCATGGAGTTCCACCTCAACAGAGATAAAATAGGATTAGGCTTCAATACTCAAACTAACAAACCTACTTCCAAGAAGAGTCCACCTTCTGAAGCAGAGAGTGATAAAACAGATGAAATAGTCTCAGACCCATGGCTTTATGAGAGATTGCTAGATATTGGTACAAAGAATCCAGAATATCAAGGAGAATGCTATGTACCTAGTTTTGAGGTACCATAGGATCTTCATACTCCTTTGCTAGAACAACCACCCCTTCAAGAGGTAGGAGACACCATAGCTACAATCACTCAAGAAGAACCCCGGCCACAAAATTTACATCCTAACTGGGGGCAATTGGTCACCATTACACATGTCCTAGATCTACCTCACTTTAATCTGCAAGTAGATAACCGAGTCCATCAAATAAACATTGCTGAGTATTTGAATAGATCTGATGATGATGTCACAGACTCTCATGACTATGAGTATGATCGGTTATCTATCACGTCTGAAGAAATGGGGATAAACATAATTCACATGTTTGCAGCTCTCGCAGCTCCTA
Organism: Thuja plicata; assembly: GCA_018584345.1. Lineage (NCBI taxonomy): Eukaryota > Viridiplantae > Streptophyta > Pinopsida > Cupressales > Cupressaceae > Thuja > Thuja plicata. The sequence goes on from MU225134.1 coordinate 1,945,377, forward strand.
GTAGGCAACCTAACATCCATTTCAATGACACTGATCCTCCTAAAGCAAAAGAAGAGTTCCTTCCTCCAATCATAGACGGAGACACTGGCGAATACATAACTCTATGAGAATTTCATAGGCTACAAGCAAGAAGCCTTCTTTTACAAAGAGATGATGATGAGTTATCTATTGATGAGTCACTAGAGTTCAATCCATATATGCCTGATAATGACCCTTTTAACAATGATCTCGCTCTTATTGACCTAAACATTGAAGACATTAACTTAACAGACCATGTCATGTCAGTTAACAGTTTTGATGCTAATACGATGCTATCCTTCTTAGAATCTAATTCCCTAAAATTGGTACTTCTAGACCTCATTGATTGAACTAAAATAGATCCTACACCTATGCTCAAATTTTCTGATGAACACTCCTTGGCTTGTTACCTTAACGCTTATGAACATCACCCTTCTTCCACCAATGAAAGGAGCGAGAACATGTCACAAGAAGATATCAAGTTTCTTAGTCACCGATTGAATAAGAAAAAGAAAAAGTGGACTGATGGTGAAAACCACTATGTGGCAGTATCAGATCCCAAAATAGTAAAGAAAAAATACATATCCGATGGTGAAAACCTCTCAGAGGTGCCAAAGGATGAGACTCTTGATATCCTCCCTGAACACTTTTAGGAAAGATCTTTAGTATTAATTTAACCAACACAACCGGTGAACTTGGGCACTATTGAAGATCCTCAGATAGTTCATCTAGGACAATCCCTATCAGAAGAGGAGAAGTTAGGATTCAAAGAATTCTTGAAGGAGAAAAAGATCAACTTTGCATGGTCCTACATGGATATGCCAGGGCTAGATCCCAATCTCATTATGCATCACTTATCTATAAGTCCTGGGATCAAACCCGTGAAACAAAAACTTAGAAAAATGCATCCTCATGTTGCATTACTGGTAAAAGAAGAATTATAAAAGTTATTAAAAGCTAGATTAATTTGCGTCATTGCCTATGCAACTTGGATCTCCAATGTGGTCCCTGTTTCTAAAACTGATAAATCTATTAGAATCTGCACAGACTTCAGAGATCTCAACAAAGCATGTCCAAAGGCCGATTTCCCTCTACCAAATATTGACATGATTATAGACCTTACAGCTGGCTACCAGATGTATTCCTTAATGGAGGGATTCTTAGGTTATAATCAAATCAAGATCGCCCCTGAGGATCAAAATAAAACTGCATTTACATGTGCATGGGGTACATTTTGCTGGAACGTCATGCCATTTAGGCTAAAAAATGCTGAAGCGACATATCAAAGAGGTATGACAATTATATTCCATGACATGATGCATAAAAACATGGAAGACTATGTCGATGACACACTGGCTAAATCCAAAAAAAGAGGCACTCATATTGTAGATTTAGGAAAAATATTGGATCGAATGGAGAAATTCCAACTCAGGCTCAATCCAAAGAAATTTGCCTTTGGGGTTCAATCAGGGAAGCTCCTAGGATTCATAGTATTGACAAAGGGAATCGAGGTAGATCCAAAAAAAGTAAAAGCTATTCTAGAAATGACTCCTCCTCGTAATATCAGTCAAGTGAGGACAATACAAGGGAGACTCTAGTCTATTAGGAGGTTCATGTCCCAACTTGCAGATAAGGCACAACCCTTTACTAAGCTACTACATAAAGGGGTTACATTCAACTGGGATGAACACTGTAAAACCAACTTCAGAGAATTAAAGGCCTACCTGGTTTCACCACCAATTCTTATGGCACCTATTCATGGAAAACCTTTGCTCCTATATATTTCAGCTACAGCTACATCACTAGGAGTATTACTGGCGCATGAGGATGAAAAAAAGGAGTGAGCTATCTACTATATTAGTAGAAATCTAGTCACTTATGAGATCAATTATAGCCTGATTGAGAAAGTATGCTTAGCAGTTGTCTTCGCATCATAGAAATTAAGACACTACATGTTCTCACACACAGTCAAGCTCATAGCTAAGATTGATCCTCTGAAGTATCTTTTAAGCAGAACAACATTAACAGGCTGTTTGGAAAAATGGTGCCTCATTCTAAGTGAGTTTGACATTGAGTATGTTGAACGGAGGACTATCAAAGGACAGGTACTTGAAGATCAACTGGCTGATTCACCACTCTAGGATGATACACCATTGCTAATTGAATTTCCTGATGAAACAATCATGCATCTCACTCAACACTCATGGAAGATGTACTTTGATGGGTCATTTAATCAACAAGGATTTGGAGCCGGGGTTCTCTTTATTACTCCACAAGGATATAAAATTCCCAAATCTTACAAATTAATGTTTCCATGCACCAACAATATCTTAGAATATGAAGCGTTGGTCAATGACCTCAAACTCACCATAGAATGGAAGATCATTGAGCTACACATATATGGTGACTCCCAACTAGTTATCAATCAAATCAATGTGGAATATCAAACAAAAGATGAGAAATTAATGCCCTACAAACAACTAGTTGATGATTTGAAGAAATAATTTGTCTTCGTCACCTTTTAGCAGATACCCAGATCAGAGAATAAAGCAGCAGATGCTATGGCTACATTAGCATCCATGCTACAACTAGAGGAGCATCAATTCCTCTATGACTTCTTGGTGGAAGAAATATCCTATCCCGCCTTTGCCAATCCAAAATACCAGGTAATTTGTGCCTTAAATACCCCAGATCAATCCCGATATTCTAGTATTATTGCCTATCTTTCAGACCAAACTATTCCCACCAATCTATCTAGAAATGAGAAACAATCCCTGATTAGGACAGCATCACGTTACGTCCTCCTAAATAACAACCTATATCGACGTAGTCTCGATGGTACACTTCTTTGATGTTAAGAACTAGAAGAGTCTGATCTAGCTTTAAAAGATGTCCATGAAGGTGTATCTGGATCACACTCGAATGGCTTTTCATTAGCTAAGAAGCTACTCAGAGTAGGCTATTATTGGCCTACAATGGAGAAAGATGCTATTCAATTCTCCAAAGCATGTCTTAAATGCCAAACACATGGAAACCTCATTCATGCTCCTACCAGAGAATTGATACCTTTCATAACACATTGGCCATTCCAGCAATGGGCCTTTGACTTGGTTGGACAGATATATCCCAACTCTTCAAATGGACACAAGTTCATCATACGGCCACTAAGTATTTCACAAAGTGGGTTGAGGCTATGGCGCTAATCAAAGCCACTGGAAAATAGGTGGCTATGTTCATTGTAAACTACATTATTTGTAGATATGGGATACCCTCTTCAATTGTGACAGACAATGGGGGCCAATTTAAAAACCAAGACATTGATGACCTCTGTGAACAGTTCCATACTACTCAACATTGCTCTTCAATCTATTATCCTCAAGGTAATGGACAGGTTGAGGCATCAAACAAAAATATTCTCAAAATCCTACACAGAACTGTGAGAAAGTCTGATAGAGACTGGCATTTACAACTAAATCTGACACTATGGGCCTACAAAACAAGCATCGAAACACCAACTGGAGCCATGCCATTTACTCTAGTCTATGGTGCTGAGGTAGTACTACCCATTAAGGTTGAAATCCCATCTTTGCAGATATCTCTACAAGGACTAGTTATTGATGAACAGTACCGCATTGATCAGATAAATTCTCTGGACCTATTAGATGAGCGCAGACAACAAGCATTCGATCACCTCAAAGTGTACCAAGAAAGAATGTCCAAAGGTTACAACAAGAAGGTTAAACCATGCAAGTTTGAAGTGGGGGACCTTATCCTAAAAGAGAATCCTAAAAAATAGCGTAACAAAGAGCAGAAAGGGAAGTTTGAACCTAACTGGCTGGGGCCTAATGTTATCACAACTACTTTTGGGACTGGAGCTTATCAGTTAGCTACACCTGAGGGAGATGTTCTTCCCAATCCTATCAACACTCTACATTTGAAGCGTTTCTATGGTTAATGTTTGACTAGCAGAGCCTATACAACAAAAAGCTCTTGCAAAATACCAAAAACATTTAGAAAATTGATCCTGAAGAAATCTAAAAGTAGTGGAAAAGGTCCTTCAAAATAGGTATCATTGGTGAAAATCTGGTAAACAGGCACCTTGATACTAAAAAAACATTCAAAAAAGAAAAAATAACAAAAAAAATTGAAAAAAAAAAGAGTGCCTTGATGAGCACCTGGTAAAATAGGCATCCTGGTAGCAAAAAAAAAGAAAAGACTCTTGCCAAGTGGTGAAAACCTGGCAATCAGGTGTCGCTTGTGATCTACGCTCCATCTATCAATACACTACTGATACTAGGCCTTCCTAATGTTGCCTCTGCTCATATGCTAACTTCATATTCCTACATGACTGTCTTATCCTCGCATGGGATTTGTTTATCTTTACGTCTTAGGAATAAGTCATTCTGCACTGGGGGCATCTTTGTTGGCATAGTCAATTATAGTTGCTAGGTTGCTCTAATATGGTTTGCCTCATGAACACAATGTTTCTCAATACATGTAAAACAAATGTCACTTACTCAAACAAAGGTGTCTTTTGACGACATGGGACATGACATTTAAACACTCGCATAACATTCCTACAAAGCTATTTTTAATCACAAACATGAATGGATTATCCTATCCATACATAGACATGGAACACCATATTTCTTATATTACAATTTTCTAATTGATGAATCTTTTACTATGTTTGACAGATGAATGAACAAGTACTACTTAAATGCACATTTTGATAATGGTTTGATTATGATTCTTTTTATGTTCTGATGATGTTTTAAACTAGGGGCATCTAAGTAATTATAAATTTTATTGGATTGATTCACGATTTTTGATTTGTTATGTTTTCTTAGTTACTCAAAGATGTCTGTGTAAAGACAAAGAGTTTCAAGGATAGGGGGCATAATGTTTTCTTAAAATTCTGCGTATGGTAATTGTTTCACAATGAACCTATAAATTTCACCTAACTTGGATGTTTATGGTTAGAGCTGCCACTATGGGTGGATGGCCGCATATATCTCGATCTTGGTTATGCATAAACTATATTGAGTTTGATATAATTTCCTTGTCTATTTTCTAGATCCAGATTCTCACTAAGGTATACAAATCATAATGTACCCAAGGATATGAATTTTCAAGGTCATTGCGGGTTCAATATCTTGCCTTAATCAGAAACTGGTATATTAAAAGGAAGGTGACTATTTTG
>MU225134.1:1961886-1978646 GCA_018584345.1 Thuja plicata
TGAGAAAGTCCACTTTCTCAAGCTGGACTTTCTTAAAAGTCCATTTTCTCAAGCCATCCTCTTACATCCTCCCTTGCTTCTTTAAGGCCTTCATTAATGTCTTATTAATGAAGATGCCTTAAAGCCTGTGTCTCTCCCATGCCTTATTAATGCCTTGGGCATTAATGGCTCTTACATATTCATTTATGAGTCTCCAAATTCATAAATGAACCTTGTCCCCCCTCTCTCTCTCCCATTCTTCTATAAATAGAAGCCTGTTTTGAGAGCAAATAAGCCTTCACCTTAGATCAAAAATACATTGTTATGCTGTTGAATTAATATTAGCTTCATATTTCATCTATTATCTCATGCTAGTTCATTGTTCTAGTTTCATCTTTTAGAGCTAAAATACATGCTTTTTCACCTTTTAGCTTGTTTTTAATTTAAAATCCTTCATGCTAGAATAGTATTGGTCACTGATTTGAAGCATATTCTGAGGGCTAAATATGTAACTAATCACACTCTTTCTAGTTAGAAGGCAATAGGGCGATATTAGTGGTTTTTAATGTTTTAACTAACCATTTGAACTAATGCAATGACCTATTGAGTGTTTTTGTTGTTTTCATCAGGTACCCATTTACACATACACAATAGTTGGATTCTTGTGGCTACAAACTATTTTACAAAATGGACAGAGGCAGTCCTATCAAAAAGGGCTAAGAACTTTTGTGAAGACTATGACATTATTGTATCTTATTCCTCACCATATCATTCTCAAGCAAATGGACAGGCTGAATCCGGTAATAAGAGCATTATGAAAATCATTAAGAGGATTTTGGAGAAAAATAAAAAGTCTTGGCATTCAAAACTGAAGTTAGCCCTTTGGGCTGACAGGGTAATAGTGAAAAGAGAAATAGGGGTATCTCCTTTTGAAATGGTCTATGGAACTCAGGCAGGATTGTGTTTAAACAATCTGTTACCACTGTATAAATTTCTCCAAGAAGAAGAGTTTAAAGAACAAGAAGCTATGATGGAAAGGATGGACCAACTGGTGGAACTAGAAGAGATAAGAGCAGAGGCACACAGAAGAAACATGGAACTCCAACAACAATCCAAATACCCGTTTGATAAAAGAGAAACTGAAAGAAAATTCTAGATAAATGATATGGTGCTGTAGTGGAACACTAGAAAAGAGGAGAAGGGGAAACATGGTAAATTTGAATCATTGTGGATGGGCCCATTTGTGGTCCAGGAGTTTCATGGTCAAGATTCTTATTTTTTAGAAGACCCTAATGGTGAGATACATGAATTGCCAGTGCATGGACAATTCCTGAAACATTATTTTTCATAAAGTTCTTGTTTCCATGCACAGTAGATTAGATTTCCCTACTTTAGTGTAGTTTTTGTGTGTATGTATAGTTTTGTTTTGATTTGTGGTCTGTCTCCCAGAGTTTTGGCTTCTAATATCAATTTTGCAATTAACTTTCCCCAGTCAGAGCCATTGTTAGCACTGCATTTTAAATTTTTTAAAATTTCAAAGCTTTGGCCTTTTTCCCGTGTGTTCTGGTTCAAATTTCATGTATCTTCGTGTCAAACAGTCAATTTTGTGGTTAAGTCTTCAAATTGCCTTGTTCCAAGTTTTATTCACACACCCGCGCTGATCTTTTAAAGTGTCTTTTAAGTGAATGAGTGAGTGATGAGTCATTTTGGAATGAATCACGCAGTCATGGTCATTCCTTGTTAAGTCAAGTTAGGTGTGCAAGTGAGTGACTTGGTCATTAAATTGGTTAATAGCGCAGTCATGGTGTAATTTTGAAGTCAGGTTGTTATATTGCGGCTGAGCGAGTTGGAAGGATTTTGTATGTCGCTCACTCACGAGGGATTAAGTTCTATGTTAAAAGGTTCAGCGAGTCAGTGATGAGTTAAGTCTTTGTGTATCACATAGTAGCAGTGGTCTTAGGTCTTTAACTTTTTGGTCCGCGATTGAGCGAGTGTTGTAAAAGAGTTATAGTCACTCACTCGGGCTAAGTTTTTGTGCATGTCATTTGAGCCTGCGAGTGCGTGGGGAAGTTGGATTTTTAAGTACCGCTCACTCACGCAAGTCTTAACTGTTATGATTTTTGTAGTGTGAGTAAGTGATTGATTATGTTTTGATCATAAGATGGTTCCTGTTGCTCAGTCGCACAAGAAGTATTCAGTGTTTTAAAGTGTGCAAGTGCACGATTAAGAGATCAGTTTTGTTCTCGCTCACTTGCCAATGATTTGTAGTTTGAAATGACGAGCTCACAAGTGCGCGATGAAAGAAAGAAAAAAGCTATCGCCCTATCACCCATGAATAAAATCAAGTGAAAAGATACTAGCAGGTGTGAAATTAAGTAAATATGTTGGCTACCACTCACTCGCAGATAATGTACTGGTTAAGATTTCAATCCTGCAAGTACAGGATGAAGAAAATTGAAAGTTGTAGCTCAGTCGCTCATGAATAAATTTAAGTCAAAAACATCAATGAATGAGTGATTAATATATTATAAATAAAAATCAAGGCACTCGCTCAGTCGCAGAGGACCCATTCATAACGGAATTTCAGCAGTGAGTATGCGATTGTGATTGAAGAAGGTCATCACTCACTTGCTAATGTTTATAAGCTGAAATATTTTGCAGTGCGAGTGAGCGACCAAGTAAAGTGCATAATGAAAATGGTTATCACTCACCTGTAGAGGTATAAAAGAAAAATCAGAAAACCATAGCGACTACGTGACTAGAAAATAATGCATGATTATTTTAAAGACCGCTCACTTGCTCAGATCCAAGCATGATAAGTTAGAGGTTAGTGGGTGTGTGACCAAGAGGTGATTAAACAATGATTGTGCACTTGCTCACTCACAAGGTTTCAAAGAAAGTAAAGTTTTGAGCGGTGAGTCCGCGATTGATAAAAGGAAAAGCAATGTCGCTCACTCATGCAAGTATAAGTGCAACGTATAAAGAAGTAGCGAGTATGCGACCACCAAATGATGAATTTTCTAGTTAGGTCATCAATCAATCGCAAAGGATATGACTCAAAGAAAAAATAGACCGTGAGTGTGCGACTGGTTAAAATGAAAGGTCATATCGCTCACTTGCAAGGACAATTTTGAGTGTAAGAAAAGTATAGCGGGTTGGTGAAAAGTTAACAAGTGGCTTATTTCAGGCTTACAAGTGCAAAAAGAGAAAAAGTGTGTACTCTTTTCTAGCAGGGATCATAGTGTGAATTAATGGCAGCATTAGTTACAGAGAGATGATTGCATGACACTGCAAATGCGAGAATTTGGCATTCAAGTGGACAAGACACCGATTTGATAGCTATAAGTATGAATGATTGAGCTTGATTTTTTACAATTCTCATTTTTGCATTCTAAGATTTTCCATGAGAGCGACAAAGCTTGTTTTTCTGAGATAGCAATTTGAAAAGGAAAGATGAGTCAAGCTACTACAAGTGCTACCTCACAGCTGTCTGAAAAGAAGAAGGTTGTAGCAAAGAAATATATAGAGGAATTTGTTGATTTTCTGCCTGGGACATCAAACGCAAACAGTGCTAATTGGGATGAGTGGAAGGATAGATGGTGTCAGTGCAAAAATCCTGTCACTACAGGCTACTTGGGTAATACTCTATTTCATTATTTCTGGAACAATAGAGTTAAAGTCATCCCAATTTGTAATCCCTAGGATTTAAACATGGCTAAATTAATTGTGCTTGATATATATGCGGACATAGAGTTAATCAGGGAATTGGCTAAGAATTATTGCCCAGTAGCTAGGGTAATTAGGAAAAAGAACAAGGAATCCCTAGTGCATATCAATACGAGGTTAGTAGTAAAGGTTTTTGGGATTACTGGTGCATTATGCACAAAAAATGACCTAGAAAAGATAAAGGAAGACTATAAGAAGAGGGAGAAATTGATTAAGAAATATGAGATGCCCAGATTCATGCCTAGAGTAGAAAGAAATCTAGTGATAATCCCAGATAATGTTCAACCTCCTTTTGATTTATCTCTTTTCACCATTATGTCAAGTGCACAATGTATGGCCTAAGCAGGGTGTTAGGTTTTGATGGGGATTCTACTATTGGTGCGGACATACTAATGATGGCTATGAACATTTACCATCCAGAGGTCAACTCAGACTATGATTATGTGGGGTACCTAGTTGAAGCTATACATGTAGCACTGGTAGATATACAGAATAATGTCCATGTCCCAACTTTTAAACATTATTCTCATATGATGCTTATGATTCTATTTTACAACAAGGCCTCCATGGATGAAGAACTGCAACTGTTTGATTCAGAATATGGTGTCAGCATGCCAATTCAAAGGTGGACCCTGGTATGGGACAATTCCTCTATAAATTCATCTTTTGCATATTTATCTAATTGGATTGTAGATCCAATCTTTGATTTGCTAGGAGTTGATAGGGATAAATTTCCAATTGAGGTTAGGAGAATTATAAGCCCTTATTAGTTTATTGAGAAGTGGCCAATAACTCACAATTGGGGAGATTTCTTTTTCTTTGACCATTTCAATATCATTGGTTTTTCTCAACCTCCTCATATTCTCCCTAAATTTGTGCCTCTTAGAATTGCATTTTTAGAGTTTGTTTGGCAACTTACCTGTGTTGATAAAGAACTCCTAGGACACAAAAGGGGTACTTTTGTCCCTAGATTATGGGTGGCTTTTGATTTTTCTATTGGGAAAAGAGTGTTTGATTTAATCAATGACTTTCTAAAGCAATATAGAATGTCTACAACTGTTGCTAGATTCTGTGACCATGAAAATTTTCCAAAAATAGCTCTGAAAGGTATGGTTTCCTAAGTAACTGTCAGAGATCATGAGCCTCTAGATGGGGAAGATATTGTGAGAAACAAGTTAGAAAAAGATGAAGTCTACGAGAGAAGAAGGAAATGGAATGATCTTCTTACGGCAGAAGGTGAATGGAAGGAATCAGATAAGAATTTTTATGGTTTCTTCCTTGACCTCCCATACTTGAAGAGAATGGAGGAAATGCTTAAATCTTATGACACTTTGATGACACGAGTACCACAGTTCAGTGCTGCGGATGCACAATCTCAAGGATCCCCAATTTCTATTGCACTACATGACCAGGAACATCAAGAAAAACAATAGGAACATCAAGAACAATAGGAGAAACAACAAGAAGAAGAAGAAGTCGATGAAGAGGCTACTTCTGCTAGAGAGCCACCCAAGAAAAAATAGAAAACAAAGCACAAGAGGGGGCATGATAGGAAGAGTTTGGCCAAGGCTGTAATAATAGGACATGGCAAATATTTTAGAAAGCTAAAAAGGAAATTTTAGAAGGAGCCACAAGCTGAAGGTCAAGGGGACAATTAGATGGTACTATTTGGAGAAGTTGATGAGAGGGTAATGATAGAAAATGAATTCATGAAAGATGATGAATTCATAAAATTAGAAGAGTTCAAGAGTTTCTTAATCAAAATGAAGCAAAATGACTTGAGACAAAGTCTAACCATAGGTGAAGAACATGCAGATAAAAATGAGGAGATTGTAAAGACACTCCACGATTATGATCCTAAGAGTGAATTGATCACTGTGGAGCAAGCCAGATTGATGGTACAAAATAGTGGAGTACTGTTGATGCCTAGTTGGGACTTATAGTCCACATTTATTATAGATCAAATCAGAAGGTAGGAAGACCCTCTGATGAAAACAAAGGTTGAGATTGATGAAGTTTTGAAAGGATCAGGATTTGATCCTAAGTCCAAGACTCTAGCTATCTGGTCATTGGCCCCTGCTACACAAAATCCTCTAGTCATGACTATAAGAAAGGAAAAGAGAGAAGATAGGATGATTTGGAATCTATAAAATTCCAGTGACACTGAGATCGCCCAGCTTATGACTCGGGTGTCTTTTATGAATTTGGCAAAAATAGAGGACTTGTCTAAAAGATATGAGACAACTTTTGGCCAAATGATGACCTTAGAAAAAAAACATGAAGAGGTGGTGGTTCATAACCACACATTAGAGGAGAAAATTGCAAAATTGAAGGAAGAGTTGGAAGAAAACAAGAGAGCAAAGACTATATCCCCTCAGGAAATATCAAGAGTTGAAACAGATGTTGCCACATAGACAAAATAAGATTCAACAATGGTATAAGGCCAGTCTAAAGAGCTGTCACAGGGAAAAAGTATAAATATAATGTCTATCATATTTCCCATACTTCAACATAAAATTGATGTTTTGATGTAGGAGACTGATATAATACATACATTGTATGGCTCACTGCAAGAAGCCTCAAGGATGGCTGCTGAAGCTATGACATTCTTGGAGCCTACATTCAAGACTTGGTTAGGAATAGACAGGCTGATGGATAAACTAAAGACAACCATGTTATACAATGATGATTTTCTTGATAAAATCATAGAGACCATTGGCATGATCAATGAGGTGAATAATACATATGGCTTCTTCAATGGAAAATATGAATTAATAAATAATAAATTGCAGTTATTTGGTTACCAGTGCCCCCCATTAATCCCAAAAATCTATGGTGAATCTGGTACCTTAAAGACACAATCAAATTAGATAGCTGAGTTTGATGGGATATTTAAGAATAAAGAGATGAAGCAGCACCTGGAGAAAGATAATGAGGCCAAACATTGCAATGAACTAATTGACAACCTCTTCAGGTTTGAAAGAGATATGGAAAAACTTGTTTTTGAGGCTAGAACAACTATTGCTGCCAGGTGGATAGAAGTTGTTGCTAATATGGAGCAGGAAAAGACCTTTGATTGGCCCACCACCAAGGAGGTGAATAGGTGGGAAGTGAAGCTGAAAGGATAAGGAGGATATTGTCAAACTACAACAACAAACCTTGTTTAGACTTTGCCAACTTTTGCCATCCATTTTCTGTTATAAATTTTGTTTTTATTTTGGTTGCAAAAGTTGTTGTAAAATATTTTGTAAATCTTTCCCATGTAGTCCATAGCTTGTTGCATCCTTAGTTATAAAAGGATTCCAAGACTACTAGGAAAATGATAGCCATTTTTCATTTGGGAGTACAAGTTTAATTGTATAAACTCTGGTTTAAGACTAATATATTTTGAGTAGGGTTTGAAATTACTGTTGAATGTAATAGCAATTTTGATTATGAATAAATGAAACCCATTAATAGTTTCTGAAACATATGATGAGTATTTTGTCTTCATTATGGTGTTCTGAATGTTATTTAAATTGAATGTTCAATTTATGCATCTGTTAGGCAGATTTTGAAATAGTTTTAGGGTTCTTTCAAGGAAAGATTAAAATTGCCTTAGGGTTCTTTCAGTGAGATTCAGGGTTTATAATGAATTTGATGAATTAATTTGTTATATGTGTGAGGATAGATATATAAGGTATATCTATGTTTATGTCAGATTCTATAGTTGTATTAAATTCCTGTTCATGAGCAAATTGGTTAAAGCTATTCAGAAGTGACTCCATACCCTAGGATTAAGCGCTAGTCTGTTTTCCTTAGAAATAGTTGATTATTACTATTTAAATTGATCTTTACCTTTATGTTTGATCTGTCCAATAAATTTTACACTGGTTAATTCCTCTAACTCGATTCATATTTTCTTGAATGATCTTGTGATTTAATTATCTCAAGCTAGAAGGGTATTCCCACCCTAGTTTATGGAGCTCAAAGTGTAGAGGGTTTAAAAACCCTGTTTCTGTCATTCTATATCTTGCTGGATCAGTGTCTGGGATAAATAGAGCAAACCCATTGAGAGTATTTTATATGTCAGTAAGAATAGGAACTAACACCAGGTACCCAGAATTTTAGTGTATGCTAGAGCTTCAGAGGGTGCACAGGAACCACCTCCTCCAGATATGCCTCCTCCTCCACCTCCTCCAGAGGATGAGGGAGGGGGCTAGAGCTAGATTTAGCATATTTTGATAGATTTGGATCTCATGATGTATCTGATGTGTTGGCATCTTTGTATTGTATCACCATTTTTGAGATAGATTGTACTCGAGTAGCACCCATTTTATATTGTATCGACACTTCAATATATACATATATATATGAGCTCATCTTTTGGTATCATTGCATTTGTTGTGTTGTATTTTATGAGATGCTTAGATGATTGGATGTATGAAAATGTTATGTATGAAATGCACATGTATATGTTTTGATTTTATGAATATGTATGGGATGCACATGTTTCAATTTGGTGACATGCATATGTAGATGTAGATATGTATGTATGCAGATGATTTATATTAATTCACTTGTGAATGGAGATATGTAAATACAGTGTATATGGTACTAACATCTCCTGCAGGGTGTCACAATGTATGACAGATGCTAACCAAAAGAACTTTTGAAGATCGAGAGTGAGGATCGAACACTTGTGCAGTAATGATCAAGATAGAATGCTGAAGAAGAACCCCTCATCGTACAAATCCATGAGAACACAATGAAGTGATCATCAAAACACTACCGTGATGCAAGTCTAGAATGAAAATGCAAGCCTACGTGAGATGCAAATCCCTAGGACATGGTTGTTGGACCCATTGGATAGTTTTCATCATAGAGCATTTTTGGAACATCGAAGTCGATACAAGCTGGTGCCACTGTGACCATAAGGATATGAATATGTCTTTCATTAGATTAGATATGGGAAACTATCTTAAGCATCAAGGCACAAAAGCTGAGATGACCTGAATGTCATTTCTAGTTGATGTTACAAGAGTACACCAGTATCGAGGCATTCAAAGCCAAGATAACTACGAGTGCAATTGTGCATAAAAAAATAAAGAAATAATAGTCAAGGAGATAGTTCTGACCTCAACTTAGTGTAAAAATAAATAGGATCAAGGGATGTGAGGCTTTTCCATTTTAATGTAGAAGCTCTTATCACATACACCCTATTTATTTAACATTGGTGGCTCATCGGAGCCACACTAACAAGCAGTAGACAAAGAAAAGAAGAATGAAATCAATGAGAACAAATAAAATACAAAGAGAAATTCAATCATAGCTCAATGTGTTTCAAATTTTTTGGATGTGTTCATGTATAGGGGTGTTGAGAAACACCATTGTGCTTGTGAGTGCTTTGTATTTGATTGCTATCGATAGATGTTGTTTACATTTGCGATATCCAATATGTGTTAAGAAACATAGATGTGTCCAAAGATAGTGTTAAGAAACACTGTTGATTGTGGTGTTGAGAAACACCGATTGATTGTGTCAGTAGTGAGTTGCCCTTCAAAATGACAAGATTACTAATGAAAGATGTGATCAGATTGGGAACTCATTCCCCTAGGTAATGACTAACTTGACTCGTGTTGTGAGGAAAAAATCAGTTTGGTTTCCCCCAGGCTAGGATTCTAGATCAATTCAAGTCAGGAGGGAACTTAGAAGACCCAAAGTGTCACAAAAGTGACTGAAAGCTATATAAAAACTAAAGAAAAGGGTTGCCAAGATGAAGCGTAGAGTACCACTCCACTTCAATGGATTGATGTTGATTTGTAGATATACGTTGTGTGTGAAAAAATAGGGTTAGTATGGTGATAGTAGATAGATGCAGTGAGAACCACTAGTGACTGACACAAGAGAGATTCTCCCATAGAGAAATCTAAGTAATAGAAAGGCATCAACAGGAAGACATAGTGAGAACCACTGGTGACTGATGCAATAGAGATTCTAAAAAGTAGTAGGGAAGTGCCCCCTAGAATAGGAAGGTTGCCCCTAGAGTATGACCAGTTTCAATCCATGTAAGTTGGTGTCTTGACAGTAACTGAGAGCGTGCGTATGAGCAAATGAAAGAAGGAAAGCATGGAAGCAATTGTACAAAGCCAAGTGATGCTATGATAGATATAGAATTGTAGAATAAGAGGTTTCTATTTACCAAGTTTTCACCTTCTTGGCATAAATTCTTTTTTTTTCCTACCATGACGCCTGTTTGCCAGGTTCTCATCAATGACACTTCTTTTTTTTTTCAATTTTTTTCAATTTTTTTATTTGTTTTGGTATTTTCTGATATACAGTAGAGCTCTTGAACAAGTAGATATAGTTGCAGAATCATGGAAAATCTCATTAAATCTTAGAGTAGAGCCAACATAAGCCATGTGCCCTCGTGACAAGGTATACAAAAACTTATCAGGATGAATTTTGGGGAAAAAGAAGAAGACAACTATTCCCAGGACTGTCCTTTTCCTTTAAGACTAGAAGAATTTGTGAATGAGAAGCTTCATCCACCAAGTAGTACATTTCCATTTTTTGAATTTGTCAGGACATTTTGCATTTTTGAAGGATTTTTTCAGGACATTTTTGTAATTTTTAGGATTTTTTCAGGACATTTTGCAATTTTTAGGAATTTTAGAGATTACTAGATCTCAAGAAAGATCACATTGGTTTGCCCCCAATGTCTACCAAGGTGTAGGACATTGTAGATGGATTAGAAATTTGATGGATGAGATGAATAGACAATGATGGATGAAGAGGGTGCATGCAACCCTCAAAGACATTCTCCTCAAGATTACCCAAGCTAGGGAAAAAAGGAAAATAGGAATGTAGGCAGACACAATGCTGGATAGCATATAGGATAATGACCTGATGCCATGAAAAGCATGTGGTCCAAAAGAGTGGACATGTCAAGAGAAATCTGAGAAAGAGTTTTTCATTTTTTTTGTTCTTCATTTAGATCAAGACCAAGGGTTCAATGTTAGATAGATATAGCTATGATAGTGCAATTTGGATAAAGGGTGATGGAGGTATAAGTGGATGGTTTGGATTATGCACAAAGGATGTTTAGAGATGCTTAGAGATATGAAGGATAGGCATGGGATAAGCAAGATCACAATAGGGTAGCATTGATGAGAGAAAGTGAGTAGGATGATGTAAAGGATAATGCATGTCAAGGGGCATAGTGTTCATGGATTGGCTCAATCTTGTCAACTAGATCACTAGAAGGAACATGGATGCTCACGGACTAGCTAGATGTAAGATATGATGGGATAAGATGACATGGAAGGAACTTGCCCCCAAGTGAAGAGTGTAAGTAGGAGGAATTACGTATGATGCCTGTTTGCCAGGTTTTAATCATGGTACTTATCCAAGTCACCACAAGAAGTGATTTTCACCATAGGACATATTGATTTATCTTTACTTTTGCTACCAAGGTGCCTGTTGACCAGGTTTTCACCAAGGCACTTTTTCTCTTTTTTTTTGTACTTTTGATTTTATGGAGGAACTTAATCTTCTTTCTCTTTAGATACTGCTCCTTTGAAAGATATTCTATGATAAGCCAAGGCTGCTGAAAGTAGGCTCAAATATGTTGATAGGGTGATGGTAGAGAAGATTGATATGGAGGATAAGGGAGATGGTAGCCAAGGATTTTTGTGATGGAATGGATAAGAGGAATGGAAGGATAGGAGATGGATGGGTAGTAGGTAGGTGTAGGATAGTGGATAGGGTATGGTGGTAAGATCAACATTGACACACTCTTTAAAGGGTAGTGGATGAATGAAGGAAAATTAGATGGAATAGCTTGAGGGTTTGATGGAATATGAGTGGATATGGATCTTGGTGTATGTGGTAAATTTGGCCTTGTTAACTCACCATACACTTCAACATAGTCCTTCTTCATCAGATACACACAAGAATGAATATAAGATTATTCATCTTGTCTGCCTGCATGATTCGACCTGTTGCCTTCTATCCAGATGGGGTTTTTGAAATAGCTCTCAAAACGAGAGTCTCACAACCATAGACCAATCTAGGAATGAAGGATTTTTCTCCATGAATGCAATACAATGCAATATTTATCTTAAGAATTGAAAGATGTGAGATTAATCTAAGACATGATTTCAATGCAATTATTCTAGAAATTGAAACTATTCTATTGCAATAATGAAATTGTTCTATATGAGATTATCAAGAAATGTGACAATAATTCAGTATTCTAACAATGCATGAAAATGAGTGGGGGTTTTGAATGAGGAATGAGAGTTCTTTTATAGACTCAGAGATGATCATAATAGAAACTTTCCTCTTTGAAATAAAACAGATAGAAAAGCCAGTTAAGAATAGAAAGCTTTATTTAAAAGAATACAATAAATTCTCTTCTTTTTGCTTTAACTATTTTCTTTCTTTGATTTTAACTGTTTTATTTGATTTATCTGTTTTCTCTCTTTTTAAAGCATAATTAAAGAGAAGTTTCCAATTCTGAATAGAGAAAAGATTTTTTAAGAGATTATCCAATTAATTAAATAAATATGACCTCATAATTGTTTTTTCTCAATTATCTGAATAATTAAATTCAATTATTAAAATGAGGATATTTATTTAATAATTAAATATTATTTAATTCCTTTTTCATGTGTCTTAGCTAAAGAGGGTGAATTTAATTTAATTAAAGTACTAGGACTTTATTAATTAAATTAATTCGATCATAATGTTTGTTTAGCCAATAGATATTTAGGAATTAAACATAATGTATGATTAATGTAGATTTAGGATTTTCTGTATTTGACACTTAGATCAAGTAGAGTCAGTCAAAACTCAGAATTGCCTAGTACAATAGGACTTTGACGATTCAGAAGAATGACAAATGCAACAAAATTGGTTAAGGTTGCATGATGACAATTTTGGGGTGTTACATTTTTCCCCTCTTTGAATTGATGTGTGAGCAGCGCATTGATTCAAAGAATAGTTTGATGCCTGAAGCACAGAAGAATAGATTTGAGAATTGATGATGCAAAGATTTCAGAGTCATCTCTAGAATAGAGCTTGACTCTTTGAAGTATAGGTTAGGTTGCCAAGACGCCGGTCAAGTAGAATTTTTGAGGATCATCTCTAGAACGAATCTTGATCCGCAGGGATCCGGGTTAGGTTTCCCTGATACCTAAATAGATTAAGATTTTGAGAATCATCTCCAGAACAAAGTTTGATCCTCAAGAATCTAGGTTAGAATTCCCTGATACCTAAATAGATTGATATCTTTCACAAGGTTGTCCCTAGAGTGAGGCTCAACCTTCAGGAGTCAGGGTTAGATTGCCCCGATACCTGTCCTTCAAGATAATCAATAGAGATTTTAGGAATATCTCCAGAATGAAGCTTAGTCCCTCAATATCTAGGTTAGATTTCCCAGACACAAGTTAGATTGATATCTTTTACAAGCCTGCCCTCAGAATGAGGCTCAACCTTCAGGAGTCAGGGTTAGAATGCCCCAATATCTGTCTCGAAAGATAGTAAATAGAGGTTTTTAGTAATATCTCCAAAACAAAGCTTAGTCCTCCAATATCTAGGTTAGATTGCCCAGACACTGGTGAGATTGAGTTTTCAAGAATCATCTCCAGAATGAAGCTTGATCCTCAGGAATCTGAATTATATTGTTTAGATACTTAAATAGATTAATATCTTTCACAAGGTTGTCCCTAGAATGAGGCTCAACCTTCAGGAGTCAGGGTTAGATTGCCCCGATACTTGTCCTTCAAGATAATCAATAGAGATTTCAGCACTATCTCCAGAATGAAGCTTAGTCCCTCAATATCTAGGTTAGATTTCCCAGACACTGGTTAGATTGATATCTTTCATAAGACTATCCTCAGAACGAGGCTCAACCTTTAGGAGTCAGGGTTAGAATGCCCCGATATCTGTCTCAAAAGATAGTAAATAAAGGTTTAGAATCATCTCCAGAATGAAGCTTGATTATCAGGAGTCAGGGTTAGATTGCCCCGATACTTGTCCCAAAAATATTTTTTTGAGAACCATCTCCAAAACGGAGCTTGATTCTCAAGAACTTGAGTTAGATTACTCAGATACTTAATAGATGACAAGATGTAAGGAACAAAGATGCCCTTATTGATCATGGAGTATCCAGTTTTGACTGTGAGGTATGAAAAATTGAACATGCCCCAAGTGATGAGATGCCCCTAGCAATGACGACTTGTGAAAGCTAGATCAAATTGATTAGAATAGATTCAATGATGTAATCAACCTGCCCCCTCAGGAGCGAAAATGGAAAGATGACACGTCATAATGATGATGGAGAGCAAAAAATAGTAGATAAATGTTGAATCAAAGATCAAGAAGAACTCAAAATAGATTATGGAATAATTTGGAAGATTCAGAATCAATTTCGAGCGATTTCGAGGTCTGGTTGACCAAGTTTGACTAGGGTTGACCAAAGTTGACCAGAGTTGACTTTTGAGTCAAAGATATGAGAAAATGATGATAAGATAAGATTCTGACAAGAAAGAAATGTCAGAAAGTTGACTGCATAAGCAGTCAATCGCGTCAGTCCCAAAAATTTTAAAATACAATTTTGAGCTATATTGAAGTGTCAGATTTTGATTTTGATCACGAAAATAGATTTAGAGCGGTCAAATTAGGTAATGGTGAAGTTTTTGCATAAAACAGAGCACTTTTAAAAATTAGGTCAAAACCTATATAAGGATGAAAAGGTCATTTTCAAATCATTTCAACCTTTTGACTTTTACCAATCGAGCTCTGAGCGAAAAATGGTGGTCCCCTACAGCACACACCGATTTGAGCGATCGAGGACGCACAGCAGACCCGCAGCGTACAGACCTCTAGTAAGTAGTCGATAAACCTCTTTGCATTTCAAATTTCATTGATTTTGATCAATTTTTCTCCTTTTTTTGCATTTTTAGGAAAGTGTTTGCGGGTTTTCGTGCAAAGAAGTAGTTTCTTCACGCGGCCCGTAGGGAAATCTCACGTGATGAAACTACATTTCGTGCCATTTGGTGAGGAATCTCATGCGGGAGAGTACCCATGTTCACGTGAGAAACCTTTCTAGAGGGTGTTTTCTCACACAACTGGTCATTAAAGTTCGCGCGAAAGTCCAATGTCGCGCGACCCGAAAAACTTCTTCATGTGAAAGAGAACTTCTTCGTGTGAAAATATGCTTCTTCGTATGGGAAAAAGTGGTCAATAAGAACATGAAATCAGTCTGTGTCACATCCAATAGCTTTTGCATCAGTGTTGTTACTGTCTGTAGGATGTCTTGAATGCTTTATTATCTCGTTACGCTTTGATTATCTCCGATTACTGATCATGCTCTGTTGTTTGCATGTCTTGTAGGTTGACTTTCTAGACATTGCTTTCAGATCACACCACCCGACCATTAGTAGATTAGTATCACAGCTGGATGATGTAGAGATAGCGCATCTGGGTACTCTGGGGTTGAGTTCACTATGTGATGTACATGAGGTTCGGGTAAATCACAGATTGTTAGGATTATTGGTTGAGCATTTCCATTCGGAAATGAACACCTTCTATCTACCATAGGGGGAGATGACTGTGACTCCCGAGGACATCTACTAGATTTTGAGGATACCTTTCCACTATGCTAGGGTAGAGTACGAGGCACAACGCAGATTGGGGATAGTAGCATTAAGGGAGATCTTACAGGATGACCTCATTATGGGGAGGGTGATCCCGTGGGAGGATCTGATCAGTGAGTATGGACCTACCCACAGGTTACCAGTGGTTCTAGCCTTTTTCCTGGGTTGTTACCTGATGCCTGATCATGGATAGCACAGTCTCGAGTATGGCTAGGGCAGGATGCTTCAACAGATGTTAGCACAGCCCCAATATTACACATGGGGTCAGTGCATGCTAGTACACATGTATCACGAGATGCATGAGATTGCCTATTGAGAGGTAAAGAGCATAGCCACAGGATTTTTTGTAAAACTGGTATGGGTCTGGGAGCATCTTCCCATTACCAGGCCCATATGCGAGGATATGAGGCAGCATCTAGGGCCTTATATTTGCAGATACAGGGGCATGATTAGCCAGCCAGCGCTGGGTAAGGTAGATCAGTGGTGAGACCAGCTCGATGACTTAGTTGCAGTAGTCTAGAGGCCATGGAGACTCATAGAGGCCTAGGATGATGCTGCAGAGAAGCTTAGTCACATGTTCTTCTCATGAGCAATGATAGGTCACACTATTATAGTCATCGAGAGATTCCCACAGAAGTGAGTATGGCGGTAGTTCGGTCGGCCTCAGGACATATCACAGGAGTACACGACGTATGCTAGATTTATTGATGAGATTCAGAGGGGCTGGCTGACGAAGCTAGACCAGGGGTGTACCATGATAGATATTCACACATTGGCCCCAGTGCAATGGGACTATCTGAGGGATGTGGCAGATGGCAGCGTGACCACTGAGTACAAGGAGCACTTTGTTACACATCCATTCTCAAGGTTCACGGATCTGATCGACATAGTAGGACGAGGGCATGTAGTACATCCACAGGTGGTACAATAGCAGATGTAGATGTCCCCACCATAGTAGAGTGTATAGCCAGGGGTATAACACGGTCCCCAACCTCAGATAGTATAGGTAGACATCCCCACCTGACAGATGGGGATGGATGTAGGGGCCAGTGGCAGTAGCAATACGAGGCAGTCCCAACGACGGACTGTTGAGCTGACAGTTGAGGAGCAGCAGGTACCATTATAGGAGGAGGTACAATAGGAGGATCCCATGTAGGAGGATCAGCCTACGCAGGATCTAGCATAGGATCCATAGCGGTGGTCTCAGGAGAGAGTTAGACAGCTCTCGAGACAGGTTGGAGACTTGACGATATAGGTGGCCGTGTGAGACGCATGACTTTTGGATAGAGATCAGGAGATAAAGGATCTTCAGGAGTAGTTATAGGCATCTCAGGAGGAGATTTGCCACCAGACAGCTCGAGCAGCATATTTCTATGTGTCGTATATAGGGGTGGTGCCTAATGAGGCATCACA
>MU225134.1:1979132-1989243 GCA_018584345.1 Thuja plicata
AAAGATGTATGTAGGTAGATGATTTATGTAAATGCGATGTGTAAATGAGAAATGAAAATGCAATGTATAGATGATAATGAGTTATGAATATGCATATGTATATGGTACTAACATCTCATGCAGGACGACAAATGCTAACCAAAAGATCATGTGAAGAATCGAGAGCGAGGACCGAACACTTGTCAAGTCACAATGAAACCAGGACAGTGAAGAAGAACCCCCCAATATATGAACTCAGGAGAATGTAAAGAAAAGAACATGGAATCACTGCCACAATGCAAGTCTAGAATGAAAATTTAATCCTATGCTAGATGCAATATGAGAGTGCAATTCTAGGACATGGTTGTGAGATGCATCATATATTTATCATCATTGAGCATTTTTTGGAACATGAAATTTGATACAACCCTTACTGGAACTGCAATGCAACCATAAGGATATGAATATGAATTGTCATCAGATAAAATGTAGGAAACAAACGTAAGCACCAGGGCACAAAAGCCAAGATGACCTAAACATTGTTTCCAGTTAATGTTGCAAGAGTACACCAGTATCGAGGCATTCAAAGTCAAGATAACCATGAGTGCGATCATGCGTAAACAAATAGATCAATAACAAATAGAGAAAAAATAGACAAGGAGATAGTACCGACCTCACCATGGCATAAAAATAAAGAAGATCGAGGGATGTGAGGCTGTTCCACCTTAATGCGGGAGCTCTTATCACATACACCCTATTTATTTGATGTGGCTGGATCATTGGGACTACACCAACAAGAAGTAGGCAAAGAAAATATCAATGAAATCCATGAGAATAGATAGCATACAAAGAAATATTCAAGCATAACTCAGCCAATTTCAAAGTTTTGCGAATGTGTTCATGTTTAGAGGTGTTGAAAAACACCATTGTGCTTGTGACTACATTGTGTTTGGTTGTTATCGATAAATTTTTACGTTTGAGATATTCGATGTGTGTTAAAAAATGCAGATGTGTCCAAAGATAGTGTTAAAAAACACTGTTTATGGTGGTGTTGAACAACACTAGTTTGTGTCAGTAGATTGCTGTCCTTTAGAACTGACAATGTTACTGACTCGGGTGTAAACCAAAGATGTGATCAAATGGGGGACCCATTCCCCCAAGTAATGATGACAGAATTGACATATGTTGTGAGGATGAACTAGATTTGATTGCCCCCAGGCATATGGTGCTAAATCAATGTCAAATCAGTAGGGTTTGCAAAGGAACCAAAGTGTCACGAAAGTGACCGAAAGCTATGTACAAGCTAAAGCAAAGAAACGTCAAGACCAAGTATCAATAGATTGAGCATTTGAGGATAACTCCAATTGTAACAGATGTGAGCAATCTCAATAGTAAGATGATAGTAGGAAAATGCAGTGAAAACCACTGGTGACTGATGCGAGAGAGATGCTCAAGTAAAGAGATCATAGAACTAGCTAGACATCAGTAGGCAGACATAGTGAGAACCACTAGTGACTGATGTTAGAGAGATTCTCAAGGAGAGAGAACTCAGTATAAGCTAAGTGATAGTAGGAAGATGCAGTGACAACCACTGGTGACTGTCACAAAGTAGATCCAAAAAGGTAATAGGATAATGCCCCCAAGACCTGGAGGGTTGCCCTGAGAGTATGACCAGTTTCAATCCATGTGAGTTGGTGTCTTGACAGGAAACGAAAAGCAAATGTAAGTAGGAAAGAAGGAAAGTAGCAATGCAGGAAAGCAAATGCGTAAATCCAAGCGGAGCTACGATAGATATAGCAATGTGGAACAAGAGGCACCTATTTAACAAGTTTGTCTACCATGACGCCTGTTTGTCAGGTTTTCATCAATGACACCTTTTTTCTTTTTTTCTCTTTTCTCTTTTTTTGTATTTTTTAATTTTTTTGTATTTTTGGAATATATTATTTTTTTGGAGATACATCAAAGCGCCTATCACTAGGTTTTCACTAAGATGATCATTTTTTTAGGACTTTTAAGATTTTTAGATTTTTTTTCAGGACTTTAGTATATACATGAGCATACTGAAGATGTCTCAGCTGTAGAACCGTTTCAGATGAAGAGCGTTGATGGGCTCTTTGAGTTGTTCTCCTTTAGTAGTAGAAATTTGATAGCTACTAGACCCAAACACTACAGTAAAAATAAAAAGACCAAGCCAGTTTGGGTCAAATTTCCCTTTCTGGATCTGATGTTGTTGATTCTTAGGGTTCTCCCTCAGAATGAGGTCACCCGCTTGGAAATCCCTTGGTCTGAATTTCTTGTTATAGCTCTTAGACATCCTTTTCTGGTATGCTCTAAGGTGATCGAATGCCAGTTGTTGACATTCATCAAGTAACTCTAGCTCTTGTAGCCGATATATTCTATTATCTTCATTAGTAATGAGGCCTTTCAGGGAGACTCACAGAGAAGGAATATCAACCTCAATTGGTAACACAACATCTGCTCCATAAACCAAAGCATAGGGAGTAGCCCCTGTTGGTGTTCTTATGCTTGTCCTGTATGCCCGGTGTTCTTATGCTTGTCATGTATGCCCAGAGAGATGGATTGATCTGGAGATGCCAATCTCGTCCGGATTTGTGCACTGTGCGATGCAGGATTTTAAGGATTGTCTTGTTGGATGCTTTCACCTTCCCATTACCTTGAGGATAATAGATGGAAGACCAATGTTGAGTAATTTTAAACTCAGAGAATAGCTCTGTCAAATCCTTGTTTTTGAATTGTCCCCCATTATCAGTGATTATTACTGAGGGTACACCATGTCTACAGATGATGTAGTTGAGAATGAACATAGCTACTAATTTTCTATTGGCAATGGTGAGAGGGACTACCTCCACCAACTTGGTAAAATAGTCTGTAGTAGTGATTATGAACTTATGTCCATTTGAGGATGAGGGATAAATTTGACCCAGCAAGTCAAAGGCCCATTGTTGAAATGGCTAGAAAGTAATGAAGGGAATAAGCTCCTTGGCTAGAGCGTGAATCAGATTACCATGTAGTTGACATTGTTTGCAAGACTTGGCAAACTATGTAGCTTCTTTTTCCATATCTGGCCAATAGTAACCAACTCTAATAAGTTTACAGGCCAATGTTAGGCCATTAGAGTGAGACCCATAGATGCCTTCATGCACCTCTACTAACACATGTTTGGACTCATCAGGTTTTAAACACCTAAGGAGGGTACCATCTAGACCACATCTGTACAAGTCATTAGCTATGATGACAAACTGTGAAGCACTATGGATCAAGTGACATTTCTCATTCCAGGTATAAGTGTCTGGAACAATCTAGTCACAAAGGTAGGAAAAGATATGATGGTAGCGAGATGAGTCATGTCCAATAATAGAACAAATCATCTGGGAATCAAGGGAATCATAGGTTGGGTGGCATAACATCTCCACTAGGAATTCATGTCAAAAATAATTTTCTGGCATCTATAGCATGGAGGTAAGAGTAGCCATGGCATCTGCTACTTTATTATCTGCCCTCAGAACTTGTTGAAATGTGATGTGAGTAAAATAATTTTTGAGATCATCAACCAACTGTTTATAAGGTACCAACTTGTCATCCCTTGTCTGATAGATATCATTTACTTGATTGATGACTAACTGTGAATCTCCACAGACATTGAGTTCATCTACTTTCCACTCAAGGATGATCTTCATACCATTGATTAGGGCTTTGCACTCAGTAATGTTGTTTGTACAAGGAAACAACATCTTATATGCTTTTGGTAAAGACTACCTTTGAGGTGTAATGAATAGTATCCCAACACCTGACCCTATTGGGTAAATGAACCATCAAAAAACATAGTCCATGATCGATGTGTGAGAAGTAATATGGACTCATCTGGAAATTCAATATGCAATGGTTGATGATCTACTAGAGGTGATTTTGCCAACTGATCTGAAATCACTTGTCCCTTAATGGATTTCCTTTCAACATATTCAATATAAAATTCACTGAGAAGCATGAACCATTTAGCAAGTCTACCTGTGAGGGTAGCTTTACTGAGAAAATATTTCAGAGGGTCAATTTTAGCAATTAGACATGTAGTATGAGCCAACTTATAGTGCCGCAATTTTTGTGAAGCAAATACTACTGCAAGGCAAGCCTTTTGTATAGAAAAATATTTTGTTTCATATGAGACCAGAGTTCTACTAATGTAATAGATAGCCCTGTTTTTATTGTGTTGATCTTGAGGATACCAAATGATGTATCCATAGCAGAGATGTAAAGTATAAGTGGCTTCCCATGAATAGGAGGCATCAAGATTGGAAGTTTCGCAAGATACTGTTTGATTTGTGTGAACCCTTCATCACATTCTTTGTTCCACTGATAAACCACACCCTTGTGTAAAGCCTTGGTAAATGGTTGTGACTTGTCTACCAGTTGAGAGATAAAACATCGGATAGACTACAGTCGGCCTTGAAGTCCTCTCATTTGTCTAATATTTTTTGGTGGTGGCATTTCCATTGATAGCTTGTACTTTTGCAAGATCCACTTCAATGCCTTTGGTAGAGATGATATAGCCAAAAAAATTTCCAAATGTTATGCCAAATGCACATTTCTTAGGATTGAGCCTCAGACTCAATTGTTCCATATGATCTAGTATAAGACCTAGATCTGCAAGATGCTTCTTTTGGTGCATGATCTTAGCTAAAGTGTCATCCACATAATCTTCCATTGTTTTATACATCATGTCATGAAATATGGTGGTGACAGCTCTCTGATATGTACCACCCACATTTTTGAGTCCAAAGGGCATGACATTCCAACAGAAAGTGCCCCAGGCACATGTGAAAGCAATTTTCTCTTGGTCCTCTGGCACAATTTTTATCTGGTTATAGCTAGAGAAACCATCCATTAGTGAGTACATTTGATACCCCACTGTCATATCTACAATCATATCAATATTAGGAAATGTAAAATCATCCTTAGGACATGCCAAATTCAAGTCTCTAAAGTCTATGTAGACTCGTATAGATTTATCATGTTTTGATACTAGAACAATATTAGAGATCCACTCTGCATAATCAATTACTCTGATAAACACTGCCTTAAGTAATTTCTCCATATCAGCTTTGACAAGTAGAGCTACATGCGGATGAATTTTGTGAAGCTTCTGCTTGACAGGCTTGACACCTGGTACAATGGAAAAATGGTGCATGATTAGATTAGGGTCTAATTCTGGCATGTCTGAATATTTCCATGCAAAGTTAATCTTTTTTCTTCTGAAGAATGTAGTGAATTCCTCTTTTTCTGCCTCTGATAGTGATTGTGCCAAGTGAATGATCTGAGGTTCTGCCTCTGTACCCAAGTTGATAGGTTGAGTTGGTTCAATAAGCATAGATGATCTCTCCTAAAAATGACTCAGAAGCACATAAAGTATCTCATCCTCGGGTGCCTCGGAGAGGTTTTCACCCTTGGATACATCTTTAATTTTGATGAGGAACCCACTTTTGGATTCTTATTGGTAGAGTCAACCTTAGCTTTATTTGAAGTTTGAGTTGATGTAGACAGAGAAGGTTCAGGGCCTTTGATAATGATCTTAGCATGAGATCGAGTAACAACATTAGCACTAACTTGAGACTACTCTTGTTCAGAAGACTAAGGTGTAGACCCACGCAAAATGAAAGGTGTTTTAGACTTGGAAGTATCTTCCTTTCCCTTGAGAATGATGACATTACAATATTCAGTATCAACAGGTTCAACCATATTAATGACATTGTCATTATTGGTGTATGTATAGTTGACCTTAGCATCAGTATTTTTGCCTTTAGATGATTCACCTTTTCCATGAGGAGGAAATGGGTCTTTGAAATCTTGGTGATCAAAATGTTTGTTGTGACCTCCCATAACAATAACTTCACTATCGATGAGATCCTAGATTTTATGCCACAATTTAAGACAAGTAGCCATTTTATGACCTTTGTTTTGGTTAAAATCACAATAAGTAGATTCATTCCACCAAGAGGGTCTTGGTTGCGGATCATAAGGTTGTGAATTATCTAGTGGAGTGAGTAAAGGGTTGTCCATGAGAGTGTTGTAAATTGCCTCAAGAGGTTCTCCGAAAGGAGTGAACTCACGCTTGGGCCTAGGAGCCCAAGGTTTAGGTCCAAAAAATCATGAAGTACTTGGTTTGGAATCGGCCATAGCCTATTCAGTGGCTTTGGCCACTTGCATCATGGTAGTGAGATTAAAGGCAACCTTGGAAGGCTTAGGAGTCACATTGTCTACAACACCATCATTCACAACATTTTGGTTCTTGTTGGGAAATTTGGGTTTATCTTTTCTTGAGGAGGAAGACCCTTGTTTATTTTCCTTGTGTAAGGTCAATTCTCCTTTCTTGATCATAAATGTCTCAATTCTTGCAGCTTGTTTAATCATGTCATCAAAGGTTAGAGGACCTTGTAGCTGTACTTGATACCCAAAGTTGGGAAGAAGATTATCGAGAAAGATGCCCAACTTTTTGAATTCGGGTATCTTGCGAGAATATCGTGTATAGAGTTTTCTCCATCTTTGGAGAAATGCCAAGAAGGATTCCCCATGATTTTGTTTCAAATTTCAAAGATCTCAGATATGAACCGGATGTTGGATGTTGTGAGAATAGTGTTGTAGAAATAAATTGGCAATTTCGTTAAAAGTTTTGATGCCAATTGGTAATCTAGAGAAGCATTCCATAGCTGACCCTCCCAAACTACGTGGGAAAAGATGTATGAGATAGGCTTTTTCATGTATTAATTCCATGGAGAGAGAACCAAACTCTCTCAAATGGTCTTGAGGGTTAGATGTACCCAAGTATTTGTCATATTTAGGAAGCTCAACTCCTTTGGGAAAATGAGGCATGCAAAAATCTTTGTCAAATGGGAAAGGACAGATGCTTTCCAGTGTGAATTGTGTGACAGGTTTGTCTTTCTCTTTCAAGAGTTGAGAGAGTTGCTCTTGCATAGTTTGCATTTCTTTTTGCAAGCGGGAGTTTTTCAGTTTCTTCCTCTTTCTCAACAAGTGTTTCTACAGCATAATTGGAAGGTAACTTAGCCCCTTGATCGGCTAGTTCAAGAATATATTTTTCTTTCTCCTCAGCTAGGAGAACTCCCATCATTCTACATAAATCTTTGTTAGCACAAGCTTGTGCAATCTCTTCTTGAGTGATTTATACTTCTACATTGTTATGGGGGTCTTGAGAATGGGACTTACCAAGAGTTTTAAAGAGGTCAGTTTTGCTAACCTCCCCTGATTGGTTATGATCTGCCATCTTGCCAAAATGCAAGGATTCAAGATGTAAAGACTCGGTGTGAAAAGATTGAGTGTTCTTATAATTTGGGTCTTCTTGGAATAAAGGATTTCAAACCCAACTAAGATCCACTGGAAATGACCGTTTATTGTAAGGTCGACATACTAGAGAAGGAGATAGAGATGATTCCTCACTAGATGTAGCTAGTAATGGTGTTTAAAGTATAGATTTGTCTTGATTGATTGAAGGAAATTTTTTTCCACTTTGAGTTGTGATAGTCATAGACAAAGTTTGAACAAGGAATGTGAACTAGGACCAAACTTGAAACTATCTCAAAGTAATTGCACAGAACGTGCCAAAAGGTGAAGTATCCTTGGTGCAAATCATATGAGATGAGGCTAGAATAGCCAAGAGATGACTATTGCGACACAAGGCATGACAACACAGATGAAAGAGACCAAAAGGACATGAGACGAGACCATTTTAAGACTGTATGAAGATGGAGGGTAGAAAAATAGACCCATGTCAGAGACCAAATTTGATAGAAGTACACTTGACTGACAGAAGTTAGCTTGCTATTTTGGAAAAAAAGACTCCAGATTCGCGTGAAGAAATGCTCTTTTGCACAAAGATTCTCACCGACCCACACAAAAATTTGCAGCATCATGCAAAGAATGACACCAGACTAGTAGAATAAAAAGTGACAAAATAGCAGCACTGTTGCCAAATGTTGATCGATAGTTTATAGCATATCGCGTGAAGATTCTCAAACAATGATGCGAAGATTGGGAAATATCGCGTGAAACTATGCAAATGTTGAAAAAAGTATGTTTATAGAATCAGAGAGTTGAGACCATTTTGCATTTCCTAAGATAAAATCATGCTATTTTCTAACAGATAGTTCAAGTTACAGACTATTTCAAACATGTTTGAGATTGATAGTTTGTGTGTTTTGACGATAGTTTTGATTGTTCAAATGATGCACCCACGTAAAACACATTAAACAAAATATTTTTAGTACCAGAACAAGAACATCACAATCCTAGGATAGCCAGGATAGTATCTGTTGAATCCCCACTTGAACCGAAGTTCAGCTATGCTTACTCTTAGCAGACAACTTAGAAGCTTGGAGGCATGGGCTCCTCCTTACATATACACTCACTTCTCAGGCACACCAAGCTTTGAACCCCAAAGGAATTGCTTCCCAAAGGGCTGTTATCTCTACTAAAATCTGTAAAAATGTGGGGCGTCTTAGTCAGTCTCTAACACTCTGTGCCAACAGATAGAGGGTTTTTGGAAACTAGAACAATAGTTTGTAGTAAGGACATCCGTTCAGGTGGTTGTGATCAAGTAATTTTCCCAATTAAGGGGGCTCTCCCAATCCTTTCAAAGCAAGACTTTCACCTTAAGAATGTAGGGACTTTAACGCACCACTAGGGTACTGGAGGAGATTTTTGTTTCCAAAATGAATTCACACCTATCTATTGTGACATTAATCACAATAGCATTTTTTGTATACTGGTTTGGAAGGGCTTGGCTTTAGCCTGTTATCGATTGGGCATCCACTCTCACTGGCTCTACTAAAGCTCTCGGGAGGTAGCCACTCTAGAAGAATCACATGAATTTCTCTTACACCCAAGATCTATAAAGGAAATGGGAAAGGATACATTCATGTAGTTCTTAGGATTACAATCTAAAAAACACTTCAATCAAGCAAGGCAATGATTCATTTTAAGCACCAACCGAAGTGTGTTTTAACTACTAAAAATAGACATAAGAATTTGTGAAAACATGCAAGGTCTTCAACAAACATCCTGAAATAAACCCATTAGTAGTTTGTAATGCCTTTCTTCATATCAGCATCCTGAAATAAACACATTAGAAGTTTATAATGGCTTTTCTTTATCTCAGCGTCCTGTAAACCACTGTTAAGCTGTTTCAAAAGATAAAATCAGAGAAACACATATGTCAAAAAACAACAGATGGTTAGAAAACTGAGACAATAAAATATGAAATGAAAGCTCTGGTGTGTAATTTCACGCGATAATGTATACTAGATCATGCGAAGAAGTGCAGAGAGCCACGCGAAGAACTAGAAAGTTCACGTGAGATGCTCAGAAAGTTCACGTGAAATTAGAACAGAGCTGTACGGAAGTATAGATAGAATGCAAAAAAATGAAAAAAAAATAAAATGAAATGAGGCCAGAATA
This sequence comes from Thuja plicata, assembly GCA_018584345.1. NCBI lineage: Eukaryota > Viridiplantae > Streptophyta > Pinopsida > Cupressales > Cupressaceae > Thuja > Thuja plicata. The sequence continues at coordinate 1,988,592 of MU225134.1, forward strand.
GAATGTACCTGCCCCATGGTGGGTGCCAGAAATGTATGTGGTAAATTTGGCCTTGTTAACTCACCATACACTTCAACATAGTCCTTCATCAGATACACACAAGAATGAATATGAGATTATTCATCTTTTCTGCCTTCATGATTCGACCTGTTGCCTTCTATCTAGATGGGGTTTTTGAAATAGCTCTCAGAACGAGAGTCTCACAACCATAGACCAATCTAGGAATGAAGGATTTTTCTCCATGAATGCAATACAATGCAAGATTTATCCTAAGAATTGAAAGATGTGAGATTAATCTAAGACATGATTTCAATGCAATTATTCTAGAAATTGAAACTATTCTATTGCAATAATGAAATTATTCTATATGAGATTATCAAGAAATGTGACAATAATTCAATATTCTGACAATGCATGAAAATGAGTTGGGGTTTTGAATGAGGAATGAGAGTTCTTTTATAGACTCAGAGATGATCATAATAGAAACTTTCCTCTTTGAAATAAAATAGATAGAAAAGCCTATTTAGAATAGAAAGCTTTATTTAAAAGAATACAATAAATTCTCTTCTTTTTGCTTTAACTATTTTCTTTCTTTGATTTTAACTATTTTATTTGATTTATCTATTTTCTCTCTCTTTAAAGCATAATTAAA
>MU225134.1:1989376-2039976 GCA_018584345.1 Thuja plicata
GAAATGAGGATATTTATTTAATAATTAAATATTATTTAATTCCTTTTTCATGTGTCTTAGCTAAAGAGGGTGAATTTAATTTAATTAAAGTGCTAGGACTTTATTAATTAAATTAATTCGATCATAATGTTTGTTTAGCCAATAGATATTTAGGAATTAAACATAATGTATGATTAATGCAGATTTAGGATTTTCTATATTTGACACTTAGATCAAGTAGAGTCAGTCAAAACTCAAAATTGCCTAGTACAATAGGACTTTGACAATTCAGAAGAATGACAAATGCAACAAAATTGGTTAAGGTTGCACAATGCCAATTTTGGGGTGTTACACTTGGTACACGAGGACCTAAGATGGATGAAGAAGGGGGTGAAGTATTCAAGGTAATGGATTTTGGGACATAACGACCCAAAAGAGAGTTAGAAGATGGGAGATGTTTAGATTGAGATGAAGTGAAAGAATTTGGAAGTTTGGATGCCAACTCTGACTTTTCCTTTTTGTTCAAGCCTTTTAAGAGAGACTTGGGAATCCACATATCTTTTGATATTCCTTTTCTTTTGGATGATTTAGAGAACAATTCTTCCATGATGGATTTTGGAACCCATATTTTCATTGATTTTATTCTTTGCTTAGTGGACCTTTGTGGTCTCATTGTAGTCACATATTGGTAGTGATCTTCATATTTAAGTAGATTCTTGTATTTATGATTTCTTTGTTGCACATCCAAATTGCTTCCAAAAGACTTGGGGAGTGTGGATGAATAGGGCTGATATGGCTGGTTCATATGGATTGGTTGATAAGGATAGTTCAAGGATGTATGTCTTTTTTGATCTTGATAGGGTATAGGATAAGTGGATGATAAGCTAGTAGTGATAGGCATGTTGGATGGAGGGATATAAGGACCCCATATAGATGGAAGGTTTAAAGGATTTAGTTTTGGGATATAGGGACCAAGAATGGACTTGGAGAATGGAGAAGGCACACACTTACATTTGAATGGAGGGAGATAAGGTGTGGATGTGATATCAACATCTTTAGAGTGAGCTGCATGACCAAGGCTCTTCTCTTTTGAATTTATCTTCATACCAATAGGAGCATGGGTAACTTTTAAAGGAGTAGATGATGCTTGAGGGGATTTTTTTCTCTGCAAGGGATTTTGAGGAATGATGGTTTCTTGAGGTGGATATGGAGACACATGACAAGGAGATGATGGGATGCTCTAATCTTGACAAGGATCATTAGATGGTTCAGAAAGGGTACTTTTTTCTTGTTTTTTGATAAGCTCAATAGAGATGGTGGAAAGGATATCTTGATATTTCTTGGGAGATGTATAAGATATAGGAGATTTAAGAGTTTCTTCTGGGAAGAAATGGAAGGAGATGAGAGGATCATCATGATTTTGGTCAACCATTGGATAAGGTTGGATGGTATCTTGATCTTGATCATCACTGATATTTGTTTTGTCACACTATGGATTATCCTCTTGACATGGAACCACTTCTAAAGATGAGGTAGGAGTGTTGGTCTGCATGAAGGATTCTTGAAAAAATAATGAAGTATCATTTTGAGTAGGCATGCTAAATATTGAAGCACATGGAAGCTTTGGGTCTATGATCTTTGAATTCTGAGAAAGAATTGCATGTATATGCTGATTAGCTTGGATTTATTTTAGAGGTAGTCCTTGAGAGTAGAAATAGTCATCATTAGTTACATTTCTCTATAGAGATGGTGAAGCTTTAGGAGATGGAGGAACGGTGGAAGAAGTAGATGGGATATGCGAACCATTTCTAGATAGGGATTCTTGATATTGATCATGCTCGAGATTAGTATCTTCACTAGCTTATTCATTAGGATTTTCTACTTTGAATATGCCATCATCTATGAGATCTTGAATTTTATGTTTCAAGTCCATTCAAGATGAATTTTTATGCTTATTTCTTTGATGATACACACAATAGGGACTCAAGAATCTCAATCCACATGATGTGGCTGGAGGCAATGTGATGAGATTATGCTTAAGAAGTTTTTGCAATGTTGATTTATAATATTGTCCGAAAGGAGTAAAAACTCTCTCTAAAGGAAAATTAGATGCTTCTTGACTTGCAATATCTTTCTTTTGCAGATAGAAAAGACTTTCATCTCATTCTGTCATAGTTTCCTCTACATTCTCTTGATCAAAGATAGGATTTCAATAGCAAGATTTCTCCATGTTGGTAGGAAGTGGAGAGATGTGAGAATCATGATCAAATAGAAAAGGACAGGTTGATCTTAATGATGATTTGTCAGATTGTGTATCCTTTTCCTCATTTAACTCCTAGAGTAAAAGTTTGAAGCTATCTTGATAAAGCTTCTATGAGAATCTCTTCATTCTTGTTATTAGGACCATAAGGTTTAGCCCATTTACTTTTAGACATTGTAAGATTCTCTTGATGTGCTTGCTTAGAATATTGAAGAGGAGGTATGATGAATTAGTTGATTGACTGACATGTGCTGAAGTGATATCTAAAGTGCTGACTAAGTCCAAGACCAAAGGAAAAAAGAGATAATGTCCAACTGAGAGAGAGAAGCAATGAATCCAATCTTGAGTCAAGGTTGACAAACCTGCTTTTGCAACTTAGGATAAGGACAACGTAGAAAAAGATGATAAGATTGAAATAGATAATGGGTCACTTGGACTAGCACATCAAAGTCAGATTTTGAGACAACCAGAGAGTCAAACTCTCAGCAGATTATAGTCAAAGACAGACTAGTGATGATGTTGGTGAGTACACAGATTTTTTGAAAATTCTGATAGAACCTTCACAATAGAAGAGCAATTTGGACAAAAAGTTGATAGATTTTAGAGTTTAATAGTAGATACAGAAACTTGGATAAGAGTTGACAGTGAACACCTAGAAGTAATAGTCATAGACAAAGGTTATGTAAGGAGAGTGAACTAGGACTACGCTTGGAACTATGTCTCAAGGTAAGTGCACAAAAGTGACAATAGGTGAAGTATACCTAAGATGATTCATTAGAGGTAAGGATAGAACAACCGAGAGATGACTATCATGGCGCAAGGTATGACAACACAACATAATGAGTAGGTAGATATAGACAAGACAAGTTTAAGAAAGAGTATCGTAGTTCTCAACCTGAGACATCTAGTTGCAAACTATGTATAGATAGGAAACAAATAGACAGACCCCAAACAAAAACCAAATTGAGTAGAGTGATATAGAACAGACAGCAAACAGCTCACTGTTAAGGAAAAATTGGATAGTTTCGCGTAAAGAAGTACTTTATTGCACAAAGAATCCTACTAGCTCGCGCGATAATTTGAAACCTAGCATGGAAAAATGCACAATTGGTGGGAAAATTTGGTAAAATAATGACAGCGGAGTAGCAAAATATCATGCAAATATTGACAACACCTTGCACAAATATTCTCACAGAGTGGCGTGAAGATGCAGAATGTCGCTCGCAATTGTTCAAAAAAGCAACCAGAATGACAGAAACAGACAATTGAGACCATTTTAGAGTGACAAATTTTTGTTTGTGAGAAACAAATTGGACTATTCTCTGACAGAGTGTTTAGTTTATGGCTTGTTTTGGATCGTCTTCAGATTGATAAATTTGAGTTTGGACGTTTAAGAAATTGTGACATAAGCAGTAGTCAAAAATAGTTCAGCCGAGGACAAAGCAACTTGAAAGAATAAGGGAGTCTTGACAAGCTTGAACATTTTGAACATTTGAGGACTCAAAAAGACACTCACTTATCCATAAAATTGTAGAGAAGACAAAGTCTTTTCCTCACAACTTATGCACATGTGTGCACCTCACACAGTAGTGTCACCCCCAAGAGGGCGCCCATGTTTTTGGTATTTCCAAAGAATCAATAATATATGTTCAAAGGACACCCTTAAAGCAGGGGCCAATATCATATACCACCTTCAAACATCTAGGTGCATTCCTACGGTGAGAATCTATGGGAGAGAATCATCCCCCTCCCTGTGCAAAGATTATGCCTCCTTTCGGAGATGAACCAGGTAAGAAACTAGTTACAAATGGTGTTTGTGACCACCCTAATTTGGTCTGCTCTGACCATAGACCCTATTTTCTCTAAGTGTAATCATACCCCTAATTATGTCAAGACAATTCTTGAATTTATTGGCATAATTCATTAAATCAAAATTAATCTCCTAAGTGATTTAATCACTAAATCAAATTAATTGCCTTAGCCAATTAAATCAATTAAATCAAAACAATGAACTAAATAAAAAACAATTCAATTTAATTAAAAAAAATTTAAAAAAGGGAGTGAAGTGGGTATGGTAAGGATAGAAGACAAGAAAATGAGCTAGGGAACGAAAGAAAATGGGGAAAATTAAAATTTAAGGTGCCAAATCAAGGTGCAAGAGAGGCTAAAAGGAATGGTATAGATGATATCAATAAAGCTTTTTTCAATCAAATTAGAATATTAGAGGACTCTGGTATAAAATTATACCAGAAAGGAGGAGAATGCTCATGAATTTCCTAGGATAGAGAGATGAGAACCCTAATTGTCCAAGACAAAAGGAAGAAACATTGCTGGCATGGAAAAAGACCAAGAATAAAGCTAACTCAGGCCTGCAATATCAAAGTAGACATCTAGTCACTATAGGAGTAGTATCCCATCATGGAATTTGTATATAAGAGCATTGTAGATGATATTTGGATGAGATAGATGAAGATATGAATAATATATTATAAATAAATGATGATGTACATGTTGGATATTGTATAAGAAAAGACTAAGATCTGCACTTTGGATATTGATAACTTAATATGATGATGTTGTTGCTAGTCCATTTATATGTGTTATGATTATTCTTTGTGGATCATTAAGGTATGAGTAATATACTTTTTTGATTAGCATCCATAGCTGTTAAATTCCCTTACTATGTCATTTTTGGTGTAAAGACTACTATATATATATATATATATATATATATATATATGGCCTCTTGGCCTGACTAGAATTCAATGCAGCCCCCGCTTGGATACCCTAAATACACAATATTTGCATCATGGGGACTCATTTTCCCATAACTGTCTTGGAAGACAGAGGAAAGAGGTTCAAACAAGCGTTGAGCGAGGAAGAAGGCATACCATTGGAGGAAAAGTTCATTATTAATGGTGAATAAAACAACATAGCAGAAGGAGGAGCCAATGATGGAGGTGAGAATGCTAAGCCTACAACTATTTGTATCACTAAGCTTAATTATTTTATGTCAATTACTATAGATAAAGAGAAGGAATCTCTTAGAAACACTACAATCTTTTTATCAGCCCAAGACGTCCATAAACTTCCCTTGAGAACTTTCCTTAATGACTGGCTTCACAAAGTCTTGGGAAAGAATTTAGGTTACCATTTCTCCTTCTTGCAAATGGTCCAGAAAGGACTATTTCTGATATTCCTCAAGAACCCTAAATCTCATAAAGAGATCATTTCCAGACAGTATTGGAAAATTGGTAATGCTAGTTTTAGGGCACTGTCGTGGACACCCAACACATCTCAAAATGAAGTTCTGGACCTTTCAAGCCCTCAATGGATTGCCATGGGTAGCATCCCATAGTTCTTGTGTAATATTATCCCCCCAAGCCCTAGAACCCTTTAGCACCATCCTTAAAGTGGATAAAACTGATTTTCCAGTTCCTCACATCGACACCAGAGTCTTGATCATGATTAACCTGATGATAGATCTCCTAGGTGAAATTATTTTTGACCTAGATGGTCACAACTATAACTGCCCCATTTCCTTCTTACAAGGTCTCAACTCTTGCTTCCTCTACAGAAGGGAAGGCCACATGAGGAACGAGTGCCCACTCTTGGATAAAAAGAAGAACCCACCAAAAACCACTTCCTCAAGAAAAGATAACATTAAAATTGATAGGGAGAAAAATGAACCACCTCCCCCTAACTGAAGAACCCTAAAAGCCTTAATGTGAGCATACCAACCATGTTGGATGCTATTACAGAGTCCTTAGAGGCACTCAAGAGGACCTTTAGTGATAACTCTAGGAAAATCCCTCCCTTGAGCACATGGTTTGAAGAGATTTCTGACCTTCCATTTGTTGAGAACCTGGACTTTGGACTGAGATCAGAGATCCCAACACCAAAAAATAGAAGCTTGAATTCCCAACAAATTGTCCTCAACAAGATTAAAAAGATCTCAGCTTATAGGAGGAAGACCCCCAATTTCTCAGACAGAGACACTGGATCAGTCATTCCATAGGGTACAAAATAGAACTTAGACGAATCCTCTAAGAGTAGTGTTGTAGATGCATTGGAAGCCATTAGGAATCCCTATGACAAGGAGGACATGCTTAACAATGTATCAATTATTGTTATCCATGCCCCTCCAAACCTCGGGTCTCCTTCCTCCCTCCTAGTGAACATCCCATGTGAGGTGGAGAAGGCTGACCCCCCAAGGTTAGTAGAATTGATGATGTGATGGAAGAAGGTGAGATTAAAGAGATGGGAATGGCTATGGTGCCTTATGTAAGCATTTGCTCAATTGAATACACCTTCAAGGCTAAGAAGAAGATTAGGAAATCCCAATCCAAGATGATAGATGTGGAACCGTTGGGGAGGGGTGATTCTACCAAGGAAGATGAAGAGTCCCCAAGGTTAAGAGGAAGAGAGGTAGGCCACCCAATCATACCTCCAGTATTAAGCCTCTAAAGATTCAAAATATAAGCTCACCCAATTGTTTAAAGAGATTCCAAGCTCCCATGGATGAGGAATCCCAGTTATAACATGGACTTTAAACTCACGACATGGAATGTGAGGGGGCTGGAGACCCCATACAGGAAATATGTTGTTAAGAGATTTCTTAGAATGCAAAAAGGAGTAGACTTCTTGCTGCTCCAAGAAATCAAAGCTGTTGGATGTTCATTGGACATTTCCCTAAAGTGCATTTGGAAAGATGCATGGAGTGTTTTTAGCAAGCATAAAAAAGGTAAGGGAGGGAGTGTGATCCTCTTCCATCCCAGATGGGATAAAAATGACATAGACTAGGGATGCTCACCATGTGACAGAGATGTATGGGTCAGCTTGGTTCATGACAATAAGGAGTTTGGGATCTATTCTATTTATGCACCTAACGACCACTATGATAGGATTAAACTTTGGGAGTGGATGTGTAGCTTGAAGAATATACCCTAGGTAGTAGCCGGGGACTTCAACATGATAGAGAGTCTATAAGATAAAGGATGAGGAACTAGGGTGGAATGGAAAGGCAATAATAAATACTTTTGGACTAAGATGAAATTAGTAAACTCAGGATATTTGACCCACTATAAGGGAAGAAGAAATATTTTCAAGGAATTTGGCATACCTGGTCTAATTACCAAAAGGGGAACAAGAGGATATACTGCAAACTTGATAGAGTCTATGTTAATAGAGACTTATTTAGCTTCAGGAAAGGAAGTGATGGAAATTGTGTAAGAGTGGTCCCTTACTCTCTCTTGGAGCACCACTCTGTTGTCTGGTCCATTTTTCAGGTAGGGTACTCCCCCAGCACTAGGAAGGGAGGGAACTCCTTTTCCCTAAATAGAACTCTATTAAGGAACAAGGAAATGAAGGATGAAATCCTTATTATTAGGTGGTTCAACCATGAAGTAACCAAACATCAGAGTTCTATTGATAGATGGAACCAATGTACTGATAGTTGGAGAAATGTGTTCCAAGTGGTCGGGAAATAAATGGCTAAAGACAAAAGGAGACTAGAAACAGAGCTACAAAATAAAATCTATCAATATGAACACAGATGCCAATTGGAACCAGCTAATGAAGAAGCTAGACTCAGCCAAGCTTGGGCCATGGAATCTTTAGGGAAACTATAGTAGCACAAGATCTTGGGTGCCAAGGTTAGATCATGAGCCAACTAGATTCATGGAGGGGACAAGGGGTCAAATTTTTTTTTCCAAATCCTGAAAGCTAAAGAGTCTAAGAATAGCATTGATTTCATATGTTTGGAGAATGACACCCTAACCTTTCAGGAGGATATTCTACAAGCCTTTGTGAGGTACTATACCAATCTGTTCACAGCCAAAGATGCAGACCTAGAGATGGAAGAGAAGAGGAACATGATTAAGGAGATCATCCCTCCCTGTATCCTACAGGAAGACTCCATTTATCTGAGCAGGATGATCTCTGTGGAGGAGATTAATGAGGCCATCAAACACATGAGCAATGAGAAGGCCCTGGGAACAAATGGACTTCCCATTGAATTTTACAAGGACAACATTGAATAGATTGGGTAGGACCTACTGCAGGTATATGAGGAGGCCTTTGAAATAGGATCTATGGGATCAGTAATCAATACAAGATGCATTAAACTAATACCAAAGGAGGGGGATAAAACTTTAATTAAGAATTGGCACCCTATTACCCTCTTGAATGTCTCCTACAAGATATTGGCCAAAGTTCTTGCCAGAAGACTGGTTGATATCCTCCCTAGAGTAATCAGCCCCACCCAAACAGGCTTTGTGAAGGATATGTACATTTTGGAGAATCTAATTACCTATTGGGAGATTATTGAATGGGAAAGGATCTCTTGACAATAGGTTAGTATGCTCCTTATTAATTGTGAGAAGACATACGATAGGATTGAGTGGCAATTTATTGTCATAATGCTAAAAGCTCCAGGATTTCCCTTAAGCTTCATTCACATGGTGCTCACTCTAATGAAGGATGCTACTGTTGTAGTAGAAGTCAATGGAGAGAGATCTAATCCTCTCCCCTTAACTAGGTCCATTAGACAAGGTTTTCCTCTGGCTCCGACCTTATTTGTTATAGTAGTAAACTCCTTGTTCTACATTATGAGAGATGCCTCCATCTCCCCAAAGGTTGTGGGAGTCAGATTACCAAATGATGAGGAATTGATTAATGTGTAGTTTGCAGATGATACTTCAATTATATTTGATATAAAATAAATCAACTTTAAAAACCTCATGGACAAATTAGACCTCTTTTTCTCAGCCTCAGGCAGTAGGGTGTCCATCCCTAAATCAACTCTTCTAGGGTGGGATGCATCACCTCCAACTTGGTGCAAACAATTTGGATTTTCTTGGGGAGCTCCCCTCCATCAAGTTAGATACCTGGGTATTCCATTCTCTATCAAACCATATCACAAGAACATGTGGGGTTGGGTGAGAAATAAGATTGAAGAAAAATTGAACAAGTGGAGCAACTGATTCTTATCATTGGCAGGGAGGATCCAAGTATGTCAGAAGATTCTAGCCTCCTATCCTATCTATTAATCTTCAACATGTCTATTCAACCATTCTTAGATTAACTTCATTCATAAGACTATTAGATATTACTTGTGGTCAGATGGTAAAGGAAAGAAGAAACCTCATGCGGTCAGATGGGATTGGTGCACTAGAACTAATACTTAAGGGGGTCTTGGGCTAAAGGATCTAAGGTGGTAGGGTATCTCACTAGCATTAAAATGGATAGCCAAAATAGCCCAGGGTATCGAACCTTGAAAGATACTTGTTTGACACAATATCAACAAAGGCACCTTGACCCTAGCCAAGCTCTAGAAGAACCTTCCTAGAATTGATCTCATGTCTGGGAGATTCAAAGTGGTAGTGGCAGGCTCGGAAGTGTTCCAATATATTTGGAAAGGGTGGGAGGAGATAAGATCATTAGTGACAAGTAATAACTTGATGGATCAGAATTAGATGGTGTGTGGGGAGAGGTCCATCTAGTGGAATATATATAAAGGGGACAAGCCTCTAGCCCATTTGCAGGGGTTCTCTGCTAAGAAATGGAATTCATTAGGCATCAGTTTCCTATCTAATATCATTGAAAATGATAAGCTAGTTCCTTGGGATGAATTGGTTGTCAAATTTGACATACCTCCAACCCAATGGACGACATAAACTACTCTTAAAGAGGCCTGTTCTGTACTCAATCTCCCTAGAGACACCTCAGTTGACTCTGACAATTCCAACCTCATAAAATGGAGGGATGGAACCCCACTATGTAATACCAAAACCAAAGTAGTATACAAGATACTGGCAGACACCAATACCATATATTAACATCTAAATGGGAAATGGAATTTGAACCTTGAACCCAACACTTGGAGTAAGAATCTTGGCACCTTATGGCACACCCCTGCTAAACCTAAAGTCCTTTTCTTCATGTGGTGTTGTCTTCTACATAGGTTGCCTATCAAGAAACCCACTGGTGAACTTAACTTGTGCTCTTACTACTCTGAACCTGAAACCTTGATACATATCCTCTTTAACTGTCATTTCGCCAAAGTTGTTTGGAACCTTTTTGGTCTGACTCTTAATTCTAACTTTCATATTAAAGATGTCATCTTTGGAACATTAGTAGGACTAGATAAAAGATGCAACATGTTCTAGACCACTCTTTCTTTTTATATTATTTGGCATATTTGGAAATATAGGAATGATGATATATTCAATGGTAGGAGTATAATTCTCACTGATTCTCTTAGGAGACTTACCTTCTTTAATATTGCTTCATAGGTTACATTAATCTATTAGGTCGAAGAAAGCAAAGATCTAAAGGTCCTCAGGTATGTTAGAAGTGTGTTGGAAAAGGAGAAAGTCACATGGAAAGAATCAACCAGGGCCCTAGGTGACCAAGAATTTGAGGTCACTCTAGGTCAGATGATCCAGTAGATTAAAGACCAGAGGAAGGAATCTGAGGTGCAAATAGGAATAGAAGCATAGATGAATGAAGGGAACACCACAAGTTTGGGAGTAGGGATCAAGACTAGTCTAGGGACACAGGTACATGGAGGGGAAGATGCTGAGGGAAGCAGTACATGTACAGGAGTAGAGCTTGATCTAGAGAAAGGGGCACAGGTGCTAGGAGTGCAGACCAAAAGTAGCAATGAAGATTCTGGACCAGACCATGAGCCATAGGTCACTACTGTACAACTACAGAATATGCAGGCATCTTGAGACTCAAACTATGTTCTACCCATTGCATCATGACCACCCCTTCCCTAGGTGGCATACTTCTCCAATCCTTACAATGTCATCTTGCATGATAACCTGAGACTCAAATGGGCAGACCATTAACTGTTGTGGATAGCCTGGTTCCCCAAATAGGGAAGGAGTATAGTTTTGTTTGATTTTGTTAAAGTTTGATAATTTTATGAACTAGTCGATGAATGATTCCCACCATATGTAGGGGGAAATGTAATTTTTTTTAATTTGAACTCTGCCTTAAACTCTTGATGATTACTTAGTAATATAATATAAATGATAGTTAATAGGAAAAAAACAAAAATTATATATATATATATGAAACTTGATCATTCATGCAATTTTAGGTGTCCTTTTATATCTTTCCCCCTTTCCATTCGCCATGCACTAATTCTCTACCCCCCTCTCACATCTAGGTGACCTTTAGGGTTTGGCACAAACTATTTTTTCTCCCACTTTTTGGCTCTAATATTCCCTTACTGACCACTCTAGGGTCCCAAAAATAAAACAAATTTTAGCAAGAAGAATGGGACCCTAATATGGACTGTAGTTTCCCCATTCTTCTTGCTAACATTTGTTTTATTTTTTGGACCCTAGAGTGGTCAGTAAGGGAATATTAGAGCCAAAAAGTGGGAGAAAAAATAGTTTGTGCCAAACCCTAAAGGTCACCTAGATGTGAGAGGGGGTAGAGAATTAGTGCATGGTGAATGGAAAGGGGGAAATATATAAAAGGACACCTAAAATTGCATGAATGATCAAGTTTCATTAGATGGGAGGACACATATTTGAGAAATGAGAAATACTAGAACTGGTGCCATAAAATAGGAAAGAATGAGAGTAGAAGGGAGAGAAAATAATTGATTGAGGAAGAAGTGGGCATAAATACCAGTGAAAGAAAAGAAAGACAAGCTTAGGAAAGAGAGGATAAACAATATAGAATATTAAAATAAATGGAGAAGAATTATCGAGAGAGGCAAAAAATTGGTGGAAGGAATATTGGAAGGAAAGAGTAAAAATGTTAAGGATGTTATAGATAAGTGCATTGACATGGGTGTAACCATGGATAGAAAAATAAAAGAAAAGATACTCGAAGATGAAAATACTACTAAAGAAGAAATTACCCTCAATCTCCTTGAAGATGAAAATACTAGTAAAGGAGAAAATACTAGAAAAGATACTCAAAGATGAAAATACTACTAAAGGAGAGATAAATGAAAATATGGAAGAAATTACCCTCACTCTTAAAAGAATAATGGAAGTATATGAACAAGTGATTTTTTATATATAAAAAATCATCTTTGGAATCAAAGTGGTACATTGAAAAGTCACCATCCTTGGACTAGGTATAGTGCCTATTGTGTTTTTATTCTATTATGTGTTTATTCTATTGATCTAAGCTAGACTCTTGATGTTATTGTGTGATACATTCGATTACTAATACATTCTTATGTCCATATGATGTCATTTGTGATGTTACTAGTTGATTATTCAAGTTATTCAGTAGTGATCATATACACATTATGTGTATGCTAATAGATGTCATGATATTGTTTAGATTGAGGAAACTGAGAGTGGGGCATGTGAATCATTGTTCTAGCACTTTTGACTTTATTAAACTGATTGTACGACCATAAACCAAATGTAATATAAAGAAAATGATAGAAACATAAGAAAAACATCCATAAAATTATGACACCATAATTTTTATCGTGGAAACCTAGTTAAGGGAAAAACCATGGCGGGGATGGATCCCACAAGTAATTACTTCTACACAAATATTGACCCTATTAAAGGTTTGAGTACATAGGGTAATCCACATGTATTCAAGCTTACAACCTAGTGATCACTTCTCAAATTACAACATATAGAGGTTCACTTCCATACACAATGATATGATTACAATTCAATAAAAATGAACCAAGAATTAACATCAACTATGCTTGAATAGTTCTGTGTAAGTACAATGTAACTCTTCTTATCTGATAGTAAAACCTCTTACCACTAATCCATCACACATACACAAAATATGATTATCTTATCCAACCATCACATATATAAATCACCAAAAAAATTGAGGTTATGTATCCATCAGCAAAGAGAATAACTCCATCATTCAACCTCAAGAGTAATATGAATAACATGTGATGTGTCGACTGGAACCAACCTCAAAACACATTCTAAACCATGAAAATGACATAGATATCATCATTCATGTAGACTCTATAAAATAAAAATCTCCAACCGATCAGATCATTGATTTGATAGGATCATTGATCGATCCAATAACCAACTGTCTCTGTTCTTCACTACTCTCTATATACCCAATACTTAGAAAGCTACAACTCAATCAACTGATAAAATTAACTTCTCTGAATGTAAAACAATGTAGATAATATCTCTATGAAAGTCCTCCTAGTTTCACACTACAAAATTTGATCATTGCTTCCTATACTGATCCATATACCAAACATTATACACTGTATTAGTTTTTCCATTCTTATCCAAATCTGCACTCTAACCTTTAGTAACACCTCAATATGATAAGTAGTCATGGAAAAAATGTATAAGTGTCATCAATGACAACATATACATTAGAAAGAGCAGTGTCTCTTTCCAACAATGTCCCCCTTTAACATTGATGAAAATACTTAGTGAAAAATTACTAAGTGTCCAAACAAAATTCCAAACTCCAAAAATGATCTCTCCCTATCCAAATATATGTGCTCCCCCTAAGTTGAATCTCTCATTTCTCTCTCCTTATCTCTACCCCTTTGACATCAATGGAAAAGGATGGAACTCAAAAATATTTTCTTATCATAATCCTAAGTAACTCCACTATATACAAGCTATCCATAAATACTTATAAAAGTTTGAAAATGTTTGGGAAATTATTCTTTAGAGATACAAAATTAGTATCCCGACTCTTCTTCATACTATCCATTACTTCAATCTTCCCATAGATTGCATAAGCTACTGTATCTATAGTAATAAGGTCTGGAGCATCTGGTAAATTATAAGTTGGTTTTGCCTCCTTCAGACCATTCAACAAAATATCAAGCTTAGGAAAAATTAAACTCATAAGATGACTGATTCTCCCCTTCACTCTTTCCTTTTTAGTGGCAAGCATTCTAATTTTATCATTTAAAGTTGTCACCTATACTCCATGCACCAAAGTTATAGTATTCAAAGGATCAAAAGACTATGATATTTAAATTATCTTCTCCTCGCCCTCCTTAATGATTTTATCAAAATCATACACACATCCAGTATAATCAATACAACTTTTGTAAATTTTGCTTCCTTCAGACAAAGCATTCTTCACTCCTTGAATCCCTAGGCCCAAAGAGTTTTTGTCCATGGAAATATCGATCTTCAACTGATTAAGAATTTTAATATCATATTCATTGTGTACCTTCACCAATGATGACTTTTACAAAGATTTAAAATGTGTGTTTATTTATTTCAATAATCTTTCTAACTGATCCAAAGTAGATTCATTCTAATTTGTTGCATAGGTTGGCACGATCTTTCTCAAAAATTGAGATGCAAGAGTAAGAAACTCACTATATTTCCTAGGTATCCTCAAGATCTAATTCCTTTCTTTTTTATAAGCTACAGTAGAAACATCCATCAAATTTTCAAGGCTGAGAGATTCCAAATGAATTGGACCTTGAATGATTTGCATGTCCTCTAAACCAGTGATGTATTTTTTATCTACTATATTTGCAGTGTCTCTTTCCACCTCTTTATTCTTAGACTTTACTTCTAAACCTTTCAATTCAACTCCTTCATGGGTCTGATCTTTCATTGTCTCATCTTCTATTCTAATCTATGCATTTCCATCATTCTGATCATCTGATTTCTCTTTTCCTTAATCTTCCTTCTCCTTCTCTTGAAGATCATATTCTCCCTCTTATATTACTTCCTTGTAGTTAGGGACCCCGGGAATATCTTCATCATCATCATCATCATCATCATCATTACCAACAAAAATTTTAATAGGAACACTAGAGATGAATATATATGGTTCTTCATTACTCATGTGAAATGATGTGGCTAGTGGTTCATTATCATCTATATGTAATTCTTGCTTATCATTATTCCGTGGAACCTTATACCATTTGTTCAACATAATTTATTTCATCACTTTCTTGGTTTCCTTGGTGACCTCATATTTATTTCCAAGCATAAGTTTTTTTATTCTTGTCTTCCAATTCAACTCTTTCTTATCTTTCTCAAGAATGATGTCTACTTCCTCCTCAGCAATAATAGGACTTAGATTGATCAAAGTCAATTCCCTAATTCTTTTTTCCTCATCTTGATTTATCACCCTCCTAGCTTCAAGTGTATCAAATAGATCATCAAGGATGTCCCCTTTGATCTCAACCAATGCTCTATTATACTTGTTCAAGTATATAATTAATTACCCCGTCCTCTAATTTTCTTTTCTTATCCTCATCATACAATTTGTAATACCTCTTTAATTGGATTAATATACAATGAAGTGTCATGTTCTTCAAAACATCATTGCATGAGAAATGTGTTTTACCAGTAACAACCATAACTCCTTATCTTCATAATCATTCTTAGGTGTAGGACCACTTACCACTTTAGCTGCCTTGGCTCCTCCAGTTCTCAATTTATTCACAACATCATCTAAATTAGTTGTCTATTCAATGTCATCATCCTTGAATCCTTCATATGTCCTTTTCCCTTTTTTCTTAAATATTTTTCTAGAGACTTTCTTTGGTTTAATAGATTTGGATGGTGTGGCCTTTAGTGTAGATGGTTTTGGTGTTTTTTATTTCTTGTATACTTCTTCACTAGTGGAATAACACAATATTTTACTGAGCTCCTTGTCTACCTACCTCTAGAAGATGATGCAAAATGTATATACACAAGTGGGGAATACACATCAATAGGATCTTCTGCCACCTTTTCCTTCTCCTTCTCTTTATCTTTCTCTTCAAAATTCTTTCTGGCTTCTTCCATCTTTTCTTTAGTAAAGCCCATCTTCTAACCAATCATTTCAACTTCTTTTCTAATTTTCCTTTCTCTTGTAGGTCTAGTAACCTCTTCATGTACCTTAAGGCTCTTTTTTGAATAAGTACTAAACCTCTTCTTAGTCTTGTCTACAAGTTTCTTCAAGATATCTTTTGCATAGGCCTTAATAAGTTGACCATCTGCCTCATATCCCATTGGCATCACCCATGATGTCCTAGGTTTTACTTCTTCCATTAAACATCAATGTCAATCATGAAATATATGCTATCTTTATTTTTCTGACAATCTCAAGTGGAAATATGTATCTCAATTGGATAGACTCTTGAAAACTTTTGAAATATCTCTATAAATAACTTCTTTCTAATTGATCTCCAAGAATTTCATACAATTCTTTAATCTGAATAGCTATAGGCTTATCTTCCTTTCGCTTAATATTTTTAATTCTAGGAAAGTAGTTTATAAAATAGAAGAATATGCATACCAATAATGATCCATATTTGAAATTTTTCTTCCTATCCTTCTTGATATTTTCCAAATTTTTCAAAGATCTGTCAGTGATTCATACATATTATACTTTTCTTCTCCCTTCACCATTGTGTATGCAACATAGATGATAGTGAAAAAAATTGAATTTTCTCTTCTAGAATGAAATTCCTTATACACAAGGACCATAGATGTTAAATTCACATTAGGTCGAAGAATTTTGTTAACTGTCATCACTCACTTATCCCATTTAGAGTCGGTCAAATTAGTGACTATGTCCTTCTAGATTGAATTTAAGGAAGACACCTCACCATTATCACAAAAACTGATAATTTCCTTCAAAACTTCATTTTTGATATTGTAGAGTTTGTCAAGCCATATGAACTGATTATGAACTCTACTTAGAATGTATCACACCCAATCCACTTCAAAGAATTTTGGGAATTCCAAGAACTGAGTAAATTTATTCTCTTCCAATACTTTGGGTTCATCCATTAAAAATTACTCCTTAGACACTTGTACAAAGTGCTTTGCAATCACATTGTCACCCAATTCTTCTAGATTGCAATGTATGTATGCCCTAATATCTTCAACATGTAAAAAACTGAAGGGAACCGATGTAAAAGAACCATCTGGGTTGTCCTCCATAGATTTGCAGGGATTTTTCTTAAATATTGGTGTAGGACATTAAGTAATATCAATGACTCAGGGAAAATCCATGATTCAAGGTTCAAATATTAAACTTGTGCAACAAAAATACTTTTTCTAATGAGTTAGGGTTATGCTATGAAACTACCATAGATCACTTCTATCCTCTTTGAAATCATCTTAAATCTTGTTTGCAATAACTTTTGCAACTCTCAAGGTGTGAAATGAAAAGAAGAAATAACTTTTTATTTCTTCACATACTCAAAAGGTGGGTAATAATGAATTCTTTGTATCCTAGCTTCAAACTATCTCAGAAGAGAGGATATAAAATCCTTTATCAAACCTTCAAAACATCAATGAAAACTCCATGAATGAGACAACATATCCTTAATCCATTTCTACATCTTAATATGTAGATCAAATTTATTTCACTATTCAATTAAGGGGTCAGGTAAATATTTTTCATGAGAACTCCCCCCATAGGTCATTAACCTAATCAATTTCCTTATGAAATTTCCTCACCAGATGTTGGTGCAATCCTTCCAGTAGCATCATTTTTTTCTATTCTAACCCATGTCTTTCTCATTTCCTTCTTAACTTCATCAACATTAATTATTTTCTTCCCTTTATCATTTTGCACATTGTTTATTTCTATCGAACCATTTTTATCATTGTATCTACAATTCCTAGCAATATGATTTTTTTTAAAATTAAAAAATATCACATTTCCATACATTATGTTTTTTGGATTTGTCCTTAATCTGAATTTCTTAGCAATGTGACCAAATTTTTTGCATTTGTAGCAGGTTATGTTCTTCTTGTTCACATAACTATTCACCTTTGATCTGCACTCATTTGATTTCTGTCTAGAGTTGTAGAAAGTGTAACAATAGCCACAAAAGGATGTGGTATTAGGTATGCTCCTACATTGATTTTCTTTATGACCAAATTTTTTGCATGAAAAACATCTCCCCTTGAATTTTTGTCCATTAGCTTTCCTTCTAGGTGTTCTTTTAGGTTGCTCCATTTGGTTTTATGAAAAAGTACCATTCTGACTAGATCTAGAGCTTTCACCCTTCTCAAATCCAAGTCCTTGTGTCTCTCCTTTTACCTTAATCTTCCCATTTTTTATTCAAGCTTCGTAGAACCAGACTCAAATTTTTCTTTGAATTCATTAGTTGCAGTAAGTTCACTCCTAAGAACTTCACTTACTCTTTCAAGTTCCCACTCACTATGTTTGGATTCCTCAAGATCGATTGCAATCGTGCAACCTCACAATTCAGTCTATGAAACTCCTCATTTTTTCCCTTTAAGGATTGCTCAATATTTTTCTTTGCTTCAATCTCTTTGGTCATATTCATTATCATGGATTCCATTTCATGTTTTAAATTTTCTGTCTTTTGTGATTTGTTCAAATTCATCTAATTTTTCTTTTAAGGCTTCAAAATCATCAATAATTCCTTTCTACTTAAACTATTCAACAAGATATTTCCTTTTATCCCTAAATTTTTGCAATGATTCCTTCAAATTCTCAATGAAACTTTCAACATCCTTAAGTCTCTTTTCCAATTCTAGGCTATGAGCATTTTCTCTATCAAGATCTTCAAGTACAACCAAGAGGAGCCTTTGAACACTACTAGAAAATGTTAAATCTGCCATGAAGAGCTTCCTCAAGCTATTAGACTTCTTCCAAGGACCAAAGATCTGATACCAATTGTTAGGATTGAAGAACACTAAGAGAGGTGGGGGTGAATCAACATTCTAGTACTTTTGAATTTATTAAACTGATTGCACAACCATAAACCATAATCTTTACTTGAAAGTAAACAACAAAAACATAAACAAATAATCTATAACATTATGACATAATAATATTTATCATGGAAACCCGATTAAGGGAAAAACCATGGTGGGGGTGGAACCCACATGTAATTACTTGTGTATAAATATTGAACATGTTAAAGGTTTGAGTACATAGGGGAATGCACATTAAAACAGGCTTACATCTTAGAGATCATTGCTCAGATTATAACATATAGAGGCTCACTACCATACACAATGATAGGATTATAGTTAAAAAAAATGAACTAAGAGCTAGAATCAAATAAGCTTGAAAAATTCTATGTAAGTAAAATGTAAATATTCTTATCTAATAGTCGAACCTATGATCACTAATCCATTGCACATATACAACATATCATTATCTTATCTAACCACGACATATATAAATCACCATAAACAATCAAGCTTATACATGTTGGAAAGTGATCAAATTTGAATGATGTGACTCACTTTTTGGTTGTCATTTATGGCAACACATTTGGCATAATGATCGATTCCTTTAAAGTTAAGTTTTGGTGACTCTGAAATTGGCTAAGTATAGAAGCAGAAATACAAAGGTATTTTGAGTATCAAAGATCGAGGTTGATGATGTTGTAAAATCAAGATCATCCTATAGAGAATATATATGTATATATTATTGATTATGTATTGCTGTGTGTTGCAGAGGAGAAGACGATGCCATTGTGATTGATCTCTTTCCTCTCAACACATGATTCATTAAATATCATTCAATATGCATCTCTACATAGAGACATGACTCTACGTGGCTGAAGCCACGTAGGGCCATGTCTGTATGTATACATGCCTTATCGTGTAGCATCATATATTATCAGGGAAATATATTAAAACATGATTTACGATTAACTATCATTTGATAGTTAACGTAACATATTCATATGTTACGTTAACTATCAAACGATAGTTACATAACAATAACCTTTCCAATATCGACCAAGTTGATCGCTTATCATTTATTAATGTCGCTCGATAAATTAGCCCGCTATTGATTTATATATATATATCTATATATATATAGAACAATAGTAATATAATATATATATATATATATATATCAATAGAATAAAAACAATATAACTTATTTTATTATATCAATCAAATTGATGCTATTGTTTTAACACTCCCTCTTAGTGAGAGTGGATTGATAAACACAAAATGTGAGTGTTATTTAAATCCCCGACTTAATTTGAAACTAGATTTCACTCACATAATTGATCAGGATTTCTGGCATGGTCCGGAACATAAGTTCAACCTGATGAAGAAAATTTATCACAATCCTTGACTTATTCAGAACTAGATTTTGGTGATAAACATAAGTATTAAGATATTTAATGCAATCTGAATAAAAAATTGAATTACTTGTTTTCATAACCCCTGACTGAATTTAGAACTGGATTAGAGGATAACTTAATGGTGTCAAGATATTTGGCGCAATCCAGATCAAAACTTGAGGCACATGTTGTCATAATCCTCGACTAAATTTGGAACTGGATTAAATGATAACTTTAAATATTACTTCATATCAAGATATCTGACACAGCTCGTGACATTAATATAATTTACTCATCTTGATAGAAGAGTTATCACAATCCCTGACCAATTTGGAACTAGATTTAGCGATAACAATCAAGATATCTGGCACATTCTGGGACAAGAACTTAATTTAGTCTAATCTTTATTCACATGTTGTTATAATCCCTGACCAATTCAGAATTGGATTTAACAACTCCAAAAATTCAGTGCCAGGACTAGTGACTACAATACATGGTCATACTTGATGCTAGGTTAAGCTATTGTGTAAGTTGTCACCTAGCAATAGTAACCCAACACATATGAAAGATCATCACCTTTCATAATATAACACAAAATGAATGAGCCCATAAAGTCACACAAATGACATCCACCTTGACTCTTCTCAGAGAGTGGAAACCAAGACTTCCACTTTAGACTTGTCTATCGAAGACAATAATCATTTAAGATACAAAATGATGGATCACTGAAGCTAAAACCTTCTTTTCAGCTAAGGCTTTACTCCTCAACATACCAAGGTTATATGAAAGTACACAATATTATTTCTAGCAAGGGATCTAGTAAGAATATCGGTCATTTGTTCTCCACTGAATTGCATTTGTTTGCATTGTCTAATAGTCTTGGTGAATTATGAGCTTACAAAGTATATACCATCTTGACATGGTACACTCCCTCTAAATTTGTGTGACCAAGATCCAGGGGTGCCAACTTAATTCCATCTTCTCCCTCTGACATATAGCCTTCTCACATGGTAATAATCATAATTCTTTGCTACAATTTCTTGATTACTAGAGAACCAAAAAAACATGGTCTACTCCCTCTGTATCAACATCCTCGAATGTCCACTGATGCAGATCCTTTAGCTTCTCCTTCTATCATGAAGGAATACCCTATTTCTATACTCAAATTAGTGTCATTGCAGGATGTCACTTCATACCTTCCTTCCTGAGAGAACCAATACAAATAATATGAATAGTCATAAGGTTACATCGGCTAGCATAAGATGCATTTTGATCTTTTCCAAGGCCACAACATTAACAATCCATCTTGGAATTGAGGGAAGATAATAAAGACCTCTAGTATGATGTTTATCTCAATGAGTTGTAGTCTCATGATGTATGGAATGCCTTAATTAGGGATTCTATCCATGTGCATCTCTTCGGCGATTCTATCCATGAGTTCCCACTACTATAAACTCAAAATTTTATTTTTTTACCTTCAATAGTGAGCTCCCTCTCAATCAATATGATCGAGTTTGTCATAAATTGACTGAATCATCTGTTTCCTTAGAAGCTAAATTTTTCCAACTTCTTTACCTTTCTAAAGATGTCAAACTCCTTCTGAATATGGATTTCATATGCTTTCATCCTTTTCAAATATTTTCAAGTATATTCTTTCATAAGGCGAGCCCATTAATACAATACTCATACCCATTGTCCTTCATATCATATCTGTTTCATTCAGATCCTTATGTTAATTTTCTTCAAATTCGTTTGCAAAATTCTTCTTTCTATTAATTTTATACTTAAGACCAATTGAGAATGTGGAAAATGCAATGTCAATTATCTTCATAATGTGGCAAGATTAAAGGATCCAATGGATAACAATATATCGATAATATGTTGGATCACTGTATACCCAAATGATAACTTTAATATGGTCATTGTATTCTGATTTGTAATGCGGAACGTATATGTCTGAGCCAAAAGTGGCTACTACTAAATCTTGGGTAATTCAAGTATGGATACGAAGTGCAATAAGAAAGGATGGTCCTCATATGATCAGTATTCCTTATTTGATCTTTCAGATGTATGTATTATATGCATTTATAAATCTCATATTCCTTCGATTGATTTCCAGAAAAACATATAATTAATGTTCCTCCTTGTCAAGTATCTCAGTATATTTGATCCAAATCTCTCCCTCCCATTTATCGACTGTTCAATGACCAAGATGCTGACTAGTTTCTTATTCCATGAAATTGTTGGAGTGTTTGATCATTGTGTATTTGCTTCTCTTCCTAATTTTCTCCATTCCATTATCATTATCAGACTCCCATGTCTTGAAGATATGTGACACAGAATTATTGCAGTGTATTCATGCGGCCCTTTTTAACTATGTAGAATCACCCATATTTTATTAAATCCACTTTCTTCGTGAATGATTGTTGAAATTATGTGAGGGTAGAATCTTCAAACACTCATTGATAGTGATCATGGGTAGTCTATGGGGATATGAGAATGGACTCTCTCTCGAGGGTCTTTGAATTCTCTACACTTGATGTAATGATCCCTTAATTGAGATCTATCTTAATTTAATCCTTTGTACGGTTGCTTATGATTTTCAACGATTTTGATTCACAATTCAGGCATATTGTTTCCCACAAATTTCCTTTAATCTGATTTCTTCTTACTTATTCATCCTTAGAAGTAAATGAAGGAGTGGTAATAATCTATGCAATCTTGACAAGAATAATTTAGGGATAATAATATCCATCTGATGGGTCATCGAAATCATTGTAATATCCCCTGATAAGGAATGATATATTTATAATCACAAATATGTGCTCTGCCTTATACACTGATAACTATAAGGGACTGTATATACTTATGTATGTATTCTGTATGCTGCTGGAATGATATTGACTGTTATGTGACTCATGTTATCTTTCTTAATTTGTCCACTCTCTCCTTCCCTATTATAAAGCCGTATTAAAGCTACACTATATATATGCTAGACCTTATAATGGTCCCTAATTGTTAATCATATTCAGTTGTAATATTTTATAAATGGGTATTGATGTAACAATATTTTAATACCACCTAGCTTTCTGCTTTCCCACATATAAATCTAGACGTCGTTCTTTTTATGATCACATGATTACTAAACATAATTGGTACCAATCTGATTTTGTATCCCTCCTAATGCTGAGTTGGCTGTCCTGAGAGTATGGTTATGAAACTCCAATAAGGAGAGATAGTGGTCAACAACCACCTCATTGAGAGAAATCGATTCATTTTTATACCTTCCAAATAGGTACGATGTCTCTGAAGAGACATGACCTTCCTTGACTACTCATAACAACCATCATATTTGTCACATAACTATATCCTATCGCTGCTCTTTCATTGTAACTTGCGATTGATAATGTTTTTGACTATCACTCAGGGGCCATAATCTATGAACTGCTTATTGGCTTATGGGTCTCTTTGATTAAATATTATTTTGATATGCTAAGGACTATTCATTCTTTCCAATCGCTAACTTGTGGTGGTTGATAATTTTATCTATTTTCCTTCTGACTGGTCCATGCCTTTTATCATCTTTTGTGCACCTCTCCTCACTGTATATTTTTAGCGGCAATGCTCCCTGGATATTCTAAACAACTCTTTCGGTTGAACTCCATTCTTTGTTGACTGTCACTATTCATCTTGAGACATGCCATATATTTCCTATTTGTTAGGCTTTGATACCATGTTGTAAAATCAAGATCATCCTATAGAGAATATATATGTATATATTACTGATTATGTATTGCTGTGTGTTGCAGAGGAGAAGACAACGTCATTATGATTGATTTCTTTCCTCTCAACACATGATTCATTAAATATCATTCAATAGGCATCTCTACATAGAGACATGACTCTACGTGGCTGAAGCCACATAGGGCCATGTCTGTACGTATACATGCCTTATTGTGCAACATCATATATTATCGGGCAAATACATTAAAACATGAGTTACGATTAACTATCGTTTGATAGTTACATAACAATAACCTTGCCAATATCAACCAAGTCAATCGCTTATCATTTATTAATGCGGCTCGATAAATTAGCCCGCTATTTATATATATATATATATATACATATATATATATACATAAATAAATATATATATATATATACATACACACACACACACACACACACACACACACACACATATATATATCAATAGAATAATAACAATATAACTTATTTGATTATATCAATCAAATCGATGCTATTGTTTTAACAGATGAGTTACGACAAGAGAGATTAGAAGAAGATAATATGGGGTATGTGTGACCTCCACCTATGATCAATTTTGTTTTGGTGATGTTTACAGTAATTTAGAGAGTTTTGAAGACAGTCAGACATTAGGAGAACAATGATACAGAGTAGCTAGACAAAAGCGATGATTCAGGGAGTATGATGTGGACTCCTGGCAATCAGAGTTGGATTATGATTTTTGATAACCTATATTTTGATTATGTAAGAGCACAAACTATGCATTTGATATTTGCTTTATTAAATGTATTTTGTATTATGATCCAACTATGTAATATTTGTATTTGAGAGCCGACTTGGAAAAGAAGAAAGATATATATGTAAGATATTTTTGTTGAGTGAAGAGAGAGTTGTGAACAAATTTTTGGATGTGATATGCGAATGGCAGAGTAGAGGATGACAAAGATCACTTAAAAACTATGACTAGAACTATCTAAGCATTAGAGATGCATGTTTTGTTCATTACTGAGAACATTTTGTAATAGAACTATATTGTAAGAGTTGTATGCTTAGTTGGCCCCTAACAGGGTGTTGTATACCTTTAACATGTTTGCTATTCCTTTAAAAAGGAAATGTACTATGTAATATTCAGCTCCTAACAGGGCTAGGTCTCCTAACAGGGACATTATAATTTAGTGTATGCTTGTGGGTACCATCCCCACTGGGGGTTTCCCTTGGCTAGGGTTTCCTCGACAATAAATAATGGTGTTATGAGTACTGTGTTATTTTCTTATATTCTTTTCATTTCTACAAGCTTATGGATTATTTGCACTTGGTTGAAAAGTTTAATTAAGTGCTATAATAATGATTCACCCCCCCTCTTAGTATTACCTAATCCTAACAATTGGTATTAGAGCTTTTGGCCCTTGGAGAGAAAGTATAACATCTTAAGGGAGATCTAACTGGATTTAGATAGTTTGTAAGATAACTTTGATGCTGCCCTTGAAGACCTTGATAAAGAAAAAGCAGAGAATGGAGAGTTTAGGTTCAACATGCAAAGAGATGAGAAATTTATAAAGAAACTTAGAGACCAACTTGAATTTTCCATAAGTTAGAGACAAGATCTTGTGGTTCAGATAAAAGAATATTTGGATAAAGACAATTCAGATCAGATGAAGCAACTTGAAGAAGAAAATGAAACCTTAAAGCTTGAGAATGAAGCCATGACTAAAGAGATTCAATTAAAAAAAGATGCTAAGAAGAAGATTGAAGAAGCTTTGAATAGTGCAAATACTTTGATATAACAAATGGATAATGAGGCTAACAACTACAAGAACAAGTATCTATAATTGGAGCAATACAATCAGATCATAAAAGGTGAACTTGTTGAGGAAAATAAACACATTGAGAAACTTCACACTAGCAATGATTTGATTGATGAACAAAGAGACAAACAGAAACCTAAAGGTGATATGACTGGTGTTGGATTCAATGAAGTTGAATGTTTGAAGAAACAAGAAGACAAATCTGATGCAAAGATTGATGCTGAAAAACCTACTATTGAAGAACCTAGAGATCATATTAGACCCTTCAATGGTAGATGATTTGGTTGTAACAAGTTTGGACACATGAAAAGAGATTGCAGAGGTAATGCCCCTTTTAAGACCTTTTCTGGTTATTGTTTTAATTGTAATGGATATGGGCACAAGAAAGAAGAATGCAGGAAATCTAATCAATCTGGATATAGACAAGACAATGGAAGAGAACCTGCAGTGAAACCTACATGCAATAAATGTAATAATATTGGACACATTGCGAATTATTGTAAGCAGAAATTAAATCAGGAAAGAAGACCTCCTATATGTTACAAATGCAATAATCTAGGTCATATAGCAAAGTTTTGCAGGTATAATGGAGAAAACAATAGAAGAGTACCACCTCCTATGAATACATAAAAGAATGGAAATGATATTGGTAAAAGTGTTTCAGATTTAAAGAATGATTTTGACAGTTGTTTTAAGAAAGCAGAGGATAACAACAGTGGTAAGATATGGAAGATCAAAGAAACAAGTGAGACATTGGTTCAGGGAGAGACAATAGATGCTACTGGATCTTTGCATGATGGTAACAAAGCATAATCAACCTAATTGGCTGATCATGGCCTTAGGGGGAGCATTGGATGAAGATATCAGAATATATCTAGTCCTTGATTTTGTGGATTGAGCTCTAGCAAGCTTAGGTATAATTGTGGCCAACATCATAAAGTATATGTTTAAGAGCACAACATTGAATGATGCTTATTGTGTGATCATGAGATTTATAGCTGACTAGACAACATTGGGTAATGTGAACTTTTAATGACTTAACATTGTATAAAGCACCATATGATTATCTATTTCCTTACCATTTGAAGAGAAATGACCTAAGGAAATCATAGAGAAGAGAGATTCAATCTATGTTACAATTGCCTTGCGTGATCGATTGAAGTGAAAACTCATAATTCTGTGTGTAAGAGGTATTTACATCATCTGCTATGGATGTACCTATTATTTATGATGTTGTAGATCGACCTAGATATAAATTCAAGAAACATCCTTTCAGGTCTTATGAAGAAGACCCTGAATGAGAATTTTCTCAGACACCATACATATTTTTACATGTAGAAGACATTAGGGCATACATTCATTGTAAGTATGAGATACTGGGTATTGATGAAATTTCTAATGAAATGGAGAATATGACTGACAAAGGATTATGAGAGATGAATACAAAAATGTTGATCAATTGAGCATTATGAAAATTCTATACTTATATGAATTCAACAAATAAGAATGGTTTAAGATATTGTTGAGCAGAGTACATGATCAGTTTATTTGGATAGGCGAGCAACCTGTGAAGATTTGTAGTGAATTGATTCATGAGATTACTGGATTAGATAATACTAGAATCATTCCTGTAGCATAGAAACATGTTAAGAAGCAATTTGAAACCCTAACACATGCAAAATGGGATAGGCAAGCTATGTCAGTAAGCGACATTGTGTAACAGGATGTAAAATTGATTGCTATGATACTTGGTTACAAATTTTACTATAGTAGTAGACCTAATTCAGTATCTATAGGAGTTATCATGATGGCATATAGAATGGTGAAAGAGAATACTAAATATAATCTATGTGAAGTGTTATCATGACAATTTCTAGAGAATGTGAAATTGATAAAGAAAGATAGATGGAAGACCTTCAGATTTGGTTCACTATTGATGCATATGTACATACACATTGAGCACAAATTTCTAGGCATGCACCCTAGTGGTTGGAGAAAAGGGATACCTAATGGTATACGGATTTATGATAGTTACAAAAGATAGAACAACACATGGGTTGATGGTGAGTTGTTTGGTATGATTAAGATTCTTCAGAGGAAGATGAAAGGAAGATACAAGATACCTGAAGAATTAGTTGAGAAGTACAAGGATACAATCTATTTCATGGTTGAAACTGATTGTGTATGCTTTGAGGCAGTTATACTAAGGAAGAAATGGTTTTATCCTATGAGATATGAGGTAAGTTATAAGGTATTAACTATGCAAATCGAACATGTCCTAGCATCTAAGATAGATTCATTTGAGGAGAGATACGGAACCTATAAGGAAAAATCAGCTAAAGTAAGAGAGGAATATGCCAGAGGTTTGAGGAAAAGACAAGGAGACAACATTGTGCATGAATGTGGTATTAAGGAAGGATTCACAGAGGAAGAGTTGAAGGAAGTTAAGAAGAAGTTAGCAGAGCGATCTTCTGGATTGGCAAGTAATTCTACTGTAGCTGTTACACCTCCTGAAGTAGTGATGGTAGATAGTCCAAATCCTATAGTTATTGTTGTAACCTCCCCTCCACCACAACAAACCTCGTAGTAAGGAAATATTATTCCTAGAGTGAGTACTAGATCCAGCAGATAGATTTCACCACCTAAAAAACAAAACACTATGTGAGAAGAGAAGAAATCTGAGAGTGATAAGAATATATGGAAACCCGACTTGAAGAAGATTGAGAAGAGAGATATCGAGCAAGGGAAGTTAGTTTCTATTAAAAAATACTATGACAGGTATGAGGAAACTGATAAACTTTGGATTGAGGATGTTGTAGTTAATCATTTACTTGTTTTCAAGAAGAACCTATTAGAGATAGAGGGAAATATACCTGAAGAGTTATATGGTGGATTGGAGACTAGGAAATAGATAGCACAGATTCAGGATGAAACTATCAGAAATCAATAAATTGATAATATGCTGCCTGTAGTTTCTATACAAGAAAGAGACAAAATATTTAAAGAACTGAAACCTTTATTGAGAACTAAGACTAGAATAGTGAAGATTATGGAAAGAAAATATGATGAAGTTACTGAAGAGACTCATAAAGCATTGTACTAGATATTAATGAACACTATTCTTGAGAAGACCCCACTTCCTACAAGTACTTTTCCTACACCCTTAGGAATGGGAGATAGTTTGAAGACAACTGAGGCAAGTGTTGAGAAGAGTGAAGTTAATATGCAACCAAATTTCTATGTTTCTAGTGTGCCTGTGACTCTTGACACTTCACATGATGAGAAGGACCCAAATTGAAGAAAATAATGACAATACAGTGATCGAGGAAGAAGGATAGAAAGAATTGGAGAAAAAAAAAGAAACAACAAATGTTGAAGTCAAGAATGAATTTGAAACATCTTCTACCTTATTGTTGGCAAGTAAAGACAAATCTATTGATATGGATGTGGATTATATGGATGAGGATGAGTTGGTAAAATAATCTTTTACTACACTTACTAAAGCAAAGGAGAGATCTGACAAGAAAAGTGACAAGAAGACCAAAGTGATGTCTAGAGAAATTGATGCAATGAATAGATTGAACCTAGTACCTATTGTTTTCCAGAATAGAGATGATGTAGAGAACTTGAATTTGACACTTAATGCATTTGTGGACAATATGAGAACTTGGTGAAAATTGCAGAAGGAAAGGAAAAAAATAAATACTCAGAGAAGAAGCTATTTGAAGTTTTCCAGTCTATCTCATAAGACTTGGGAATTCTAAGAACTAGTAAAACAAATGCAAAAACTTGTGTTTCATAAGGAAAGAAACTATTCAGCTATTTCATAAACCCTATCAGACATATTCAGAATGTTGAAGACATTATTGCCAAGGATAGGGAAACCTTGAACAACATGATGGACAGTTGTGAGACCTCTTCACAATCTGTAATGGAATTGGACAAAGAAGTAAAAGGAATTTTGGATAAACTAAATGTATTGGATATTGATAAAGGGAGAGTTTTGACAAGGTTTGGCTTGCTGAAGAGCTTAATCACTCCTAAGCTATCAATTATTGAAGCCCACTTATCAGACATGGAGAAAAATACAGAATCATTGGCTAACTCTATACCAATAGAGTTGAAAGAAGAAAAGAATGAATCATTTGCATTAAATAGAATAATTCATGTTAGTCAACTATTTCTTAAGTCATGGAGTACAGAAGTGAAGATCTTTGAAGATTCCTTTCAAGATATTCTAAAATTGGTAAGAAAGCACTAGTTTTATTACTTTCTATACACCTTTGTCATTGTTTTCAAAGGGGAAGAAGAGAGAAGAGAAAAATGAATAAGGGAGAAGAGGAGAAGATAATGTATAAGGGAGAAGAGAAAAACAAAATAGAGAAAGAAGGAGAGACAATTTTTATTTTTTTTGGAACACTTAGTCATTTTTTGTTAAGTGTTGCCATCAATGCCAAAAGGAGAGATTGTTTGAAAGTGATCAATTTTGTATGATGTGATTCACTTTTTGGTTTTCATTTATGGAAACACATCTAGCATACTGATCGATTCCTTTAAAGTTAAGTTTTGGTGACTCTAAAATCGGCTAAGTACAGAAGCAGGAATGCAAAGGTATTTTGAGTATCGAAGATTGAGATTGATGAGTTACGGCAAGAGATCATAGAAGAAGATAGTATTGGGTATGTGTGACCTCCACCTAAGATCAATTTTTTTTTGGTGATGTTTAAAATAAATTAGAGAAATTTGAAGACAGTCAGACAACATTAGAATAGTGATACAAAGCAACTGGACATAAGCGATGATTCAGGGAGTATGACGTGGATTCCTAGAAATTGAAGTTGGATTATGATTGTTGATAACCTATATTTTTATTACATAAAATAAATAACTATGCATTTGATATTTTATTTATTAAATGTATTTTGTATTGTGAGCTGAATATGTAATATTTGTATTTGAGAGCCGGCTTGGTAAAGAAGAAAGATATATGTAAGATCTTTTTGTTGAGTGAACAGAGAGTTGTGAACAAAGTTTTGAATGTGATATGTGAATGGAAGAGCAGAGGATGATAGAGATCACTAAAGAACTATGACTAGAACTATCTAATTATTAGAGATGCTTGTTTTGTTCATTACTAAGAACATTTTGTAATAGAACTATATTATAAGAGTTGTATGCTCAGTTGGCCCCTAACATGGTGTTGTATACCTTTAATAGGGTTGTTATTCCTTTAACAAGGAAATATACTATGTAATATTCAGCTCCTAACAGAGCTAGGTCTCCTAACAAGGACACTATACTTTAGTGCATGCTTGTGGGTACCATCCCCACTGGGGTTTTCCCTTGGCCAGGGTTTCCTTGACAAGAAATAATGGTGTTATGAGTACTGTGTTATTTTCTTATGTTCTTTTCATTTATAAAATCTTATGGATTATTTGCAATTGGTTGAAAATTTTAATGAAGTGTTTTAATACTCATTCACCCCCCTTTCAGTATTACCTAATCCTAACAATATATCCATCAGCAAAGATAATAACTCCATCAGTCCGCCTCAAGAGTAATATGAATAACGTGTTAAGTGTCAAATAGATCCAACCTCAAAACATGTTCTTAACCTTGAAAAATGGCATAGATATCTTCATGCATGTCATATCTATCAAATAAAACTCTCCAACTATTTAGATCATTGATATGATAGGATGACTGATTGATCCAATAAACAACAGTATCTAGTCTTCACTATTCTTTGTATACATGATACTAAGAAAGCTATAACTCAATCAAATGATAACATTAGTTTCTACGAACATAAACCAAGGTAGATAATACCTCTTTGAAACTACTCCTAGGTTTTCACTCTAAAATTCCATCGTACCTTCTTGTACTAATCCATATACCGAACACTGTACACTGTGCCAGTTTTTCCATACTTAGCCAAATCGGCACTCTAACCTTCAATAACACCTCAATATGATAGGTAGTCATGGAAAATATGTATAGTTTCCATCAATGAAAACATATATATTAGCAAGAGCAGTGTCTCTTTCCAACAAATATTATATGATGATGACTAGATACATTCATATCTTTATCATGATGTTTTGATTTCAAAACTAAAATGCTCTTATGGTGTAATGATCTAGCATACTATATTTAGCACTATGTTGATGGATTCACTAGGTTTAAATGCATTATGTTTCATGGGATTAATGATATTTTCATAGTAGAGATTTAACAATTTTGGTGATTAAATGATGTGATGGACATGTTTATGTTATATGATCAATGCATGTATTTTCATGGGATATATAATGATGATCAATTACCTCTTTATATGGTACAAATGTTTTAGTTTTTTTTATGCTCATGTTAATATTCCTATGGATCACATTTGACATGTTTGTGTGAAGATAGATGAAGTCACATTAACTCACTAGTGAGGTGCACACAATGTCTTGATCCCCTTCACTGCTTGTCACTATTTGATATTATATGTGTATATGTGTTTTCAATATCATACTAACATGAAAAAGAATTGAAAATAAAATTAAAATGAATTGAAAAGTATGAGCATGTCCAAAATGGATTAAAATATAAAACCCTGATGGTGGTTAAATATGGAGATAGTCATGTGGCTAAATTATATTCAACCAAAATTGTCGTACTAGTTTTCGAACGACAGTTTTCCCCTATATGTATAAACACATGTCAATTGTAGGATGAAAATGTTTAGATATGTTGGTATGCCTAATTGTGTATTTTTCATGAATATTCTTTGTGTTTTAATATAGTCATCTCCCAAACATGTGCACCAAGGTCATTTTGTTTAACTAGTTTGAGCTAGGCATAATTTGTTGTAGTTGGCAAGTTTTTGAAGGAGTTTATTTATATTGAGATTTTAATATTTTATTGGAGGAATTTTGTATTTATTTTAGTGTTGATGAAATTTTATGAATAAGAAGGATTTATATTTTTATCTTTAAGTTTTAAGTTATGGAGAGTTTTATTAAAAAATATCTTTTTATTTTCATTTTTCTCAACTTGGTCTTAGAAGAAATTGAGTTTTCAAAAGAAACATTGAAGAAATTTTAAATTGTGCTTGTTGGGAAAATTTTTGAAGAGAATTTTTTGTGGGAATTTGATAAATGCTTTCTTGTGGTGATTTCTTCTTCCCCTCAAAATTTCAACTCATTTGGTGAAGAACCCTTCAATTAGCAAGTGAATTGAGGGTTTTCTTAAACTTTGTAAGGTAAGTTTGATTTCTTTCACTCATGCTTGATTAAATCCATTTTGATTTCTTGGGATTTCCCTTTTTTCTTTGATTTGAGATTCTCATGGATGTTTGATCATACTTGTGGAAAGAAAATTGGGAATTCATGTGCTACATTAAATGCTTGTGTTTGAATATGAGGGTATTTGAATGTTTCAGGGTTGGAGATTTTATGTTTGATCTTTATGTTGAATTGAATGCATTTTTGGATTGTGTTTGACATGATAAAAATTTGGTTTTCTCCTTTTTTTTTTTATATTTGAAACTTGAATTTTTTATTGTTTTTGGCTATGAGAGCTCATATATATGATTTGGTGATTTAGTGTGCCTTATTTTGTGATTTTGATTTGTAAAATTGATGTTGGGGATTCTTGTGGGAGCTTGGGAAGCTAAAAGTATGCCTTGGATCTATGTTACACTCCTTTTATGAGGACTTTGGATGGTTAGTGTTCATAGATTGGAAAAATTAGGGCTTGTGTGCTCATGTGAGAGCCTTGATCATGCTGTATGGTTAAAATGAATGTGTTAGTGCCATAAATCATACTGAAATTATATCATGCTTTATTAAAGGTAATAAGGCCTCATTATGTCTTGTGAATTGTTTGAGTGAATGATGGGTCATGATTGGGAGTGGCTCTTAATGGGGTAACTAGGGCACAAAGGGCCCCAAGATAATGCATTGGAGAGTTTTAATCTCATGATAACATAAGAAAAGATAGAGGAACTAAATTGATTAAGAGAAAGAGTAAATTAATAGGTATAGGGACTGAATGGTCCTAAATGAGTGCTTATAGGGCCAAGGATTAACCCATTATAGTTGTGACTTGATTATTTCCAAGGATTGGCCAATCCTAGATATCATA
The DNA here is from genome assembly GCA_018584345.1 of Thuja plicata. Lineage (NCBI taxonomy): Eukaryota > Viridiplantae > Streptophyta > Pinopsida > Cupressales > Cupressaceae > Thuja > Thuja plicata. The sequence continues at coordinate 2,023,353 of MU225134.1, forward strand.
TGCTGAGGGCCAAGGATTGACCGATACAAGGTGCTTAACACTCCCAAGTCTAAAATTTACTCTCATCCACATTACCCATTCGATATGGTGACCCTTTTATTTCTTGTAATTTATTGATCATGTATTGAGACCCTATTTGTGGTTGTGATGATGTCCTCCTTGTTACTTTGGTTTCTATGTCTTCTTGGTTAGTTAGATTATGTCAAGTACTATGGTTATTGGATGGTGAATTGTGTTTCTTTTGTTTGAACCCTATATATAAACCTTGTTTGTGTGTGTGTGTGTGTGTATGAGTGACATGGTTATCTCTATGAGCATAGTGGGAGAGAGCCTAAGGGTTCCTTATGATCAAGAGGCATGAACAATTGTTGGTGGGGATTCATGTACAGTGTTGGATGGAGGGAAAGACTGAGGGGGAGTGAATCAATATTTCAAAAATTATAACTTTGAATTTAGATCCACAAACCACTTAATTCTTATACTAAGAAATAAAATGCTAGAACATAAAGAATAAAACCACACAACTATAAGACAAAGATTTGAATAGAGAAGAACAAAGGGAGTTTCTGAAGTGCATCCCTCATATTCTGAATGATAACCATAATGCGAGTCTCACTGCTATACCGTCTAACTCTAAAATTAAAAAGGTTGTCTTCTCTTTTTATGGAGATAAAGCCCTTGGTCCAGATGGTTATCCTATGTTATTTTTTTTATTTTTTTGGAATATTATAAAAAAGGATGTTACCAATGCTGTCAAAGAGATTTTTAGATCTAGAAAATTGCTGAAGGAGTTGAATGGTACTTTTATAGCTTTAATACCAAAAAAAAGGGGTTGATAAAATGGATCAATTTAGGACTATTAGCTTATGCAACTCTAGCTATAAGATTATTTCAAAGATCCTCACCACAAGGATTCTATCTATTCTCCCTTCCTTAATATCCTGGTAGCAAAACAGTTTTGTGCCTGACAGACAAATTATTGATTCCATTATATCCATACATTAAAATGATCACTCTCTTGTGATGTCTAGGAAGGAAGGCCTAATCCTTAAATTGGACCTATCTAAAGCCTATGATAGGGTAGATTGGGAGTTTCTTATGGAAGTTTTGAGGGCTTTTGGATTCAATAAAAAATGTGCTAAACTTATATATCAGCTTATTTCTTCTGCCACTTTCTTAGTTTGGTCAATGGATCTCCTACTTCGTTCTTCAAACTGACTAGGGGTTTAAGGCAGGGTGATCCTCTCTCCCCTATCCTCTTCATCCTTATGGATGAATGTCTTGGTAGGTACATGGAGAAACTGGTTAGGAAAGGGGAAATAAAAGGCTTAAATCCCTCTTCTGCTAATCAAGTGTGCTCTCATCTGTAGTTTGTTGATGACTGAGTTATTATGGGTGAAGCCTTTGTTAAAAATGCTAGAAAATTAAAAGGCTCTGACTAAATATGGGACAACTTCAGGCCAGACTATTAATTGGGGAAAGAGCTCTATGTTTTCTTTAATGTTCTTAATAAAAGAAAGAAAAGAATTATGAGGATATTGGGTTGTGATATGGGGACTATTCCATGAACCTACCTTGGTATTCCTCTTTGTTTGGAACCTCCTAAAACCTTCTAGAGTTCTTTAGTGGACATATATCATAGTAAAATTTTTGGTTGGAAAGGATTGTTGCTAAGTCAAGTGGGAAAGATTCAGATTCTTAGATCCTCCCTCCAAGGTCTTCCTATTTATGCTTTGAGCATTTTTAAAATCCCCAAGAAGTTTGGAAAAGCTATTGAAAAGATTCAAAAAAAATTTCTACAAACATGAATGGAGAAAAAGAAAGGGATATCTCAAATAGCTTTGGAAAAGGTATGTCGACCTGTTAACAAAGGAGGTCTTGGGTTACGTAGCATCAGAAATCTTGATGATCACCTCCTTGCCAAACTTATATGGAGATACTACAACTCTAGGGGAGAATGGACTTTGATATGGGATAAAAAATACAAAAAGGAGTGTCAAGACCTTGATACCTTTCTTGATAAGGACAGGGGAGTGGGAGGTTCTTTTATATGGAGAAATGCTATGAAAAATAAAGATAGCATAAAAAAGGTATCAAATGGAAAGTTGGAAATTGGAGAAATGTTCTTTTTTGGGAGGATGAGTGGATCTTACAAACAACCCTTAAGGATTTCCCTGAATGGAGGAAATTTGAGAGCCAATGCAAAATTATATTTGGGAGGAAAGTGAAGGACTACTGGGACAAGGATCACTGGGAAGACCTGACGGTTATTGACAACACAATGGGACAACTCAATAAAATTCTTAGTTCTACTATTTTGATTGAGGAAGAAGACATGATTATATGGAAGTAAAACCCAAATGGGAATTAAAATATATCCTCTCTATATCACCAGGAGTTTGAGGTTCTTAATGAGCCTTGTTGGGCTAAAGCTTGGATTAAAGACCTTACTCCAAAGATCAATGTCTTTTTCTGGATTTTGATGCAAAAAAAAGTCTTGACTAATGACAATCTTAGAAAAAGAGGTATGATAATTGTGAATAAGTGTTACATTTGTAACTAGGATGAGGAAAGTGTGGATCATATGTTTATTCACTATCCCTATGCTAGGGTTATTTGGGATTACTTCCTTCAAATTATTAACATTGAGCGGGTTTTCCTTGAGGACATGAAGAGTCTTTTTAACTCTTGGAGCCATCCTTCAAAGAATGAAACTGTGGTCAAGGTGTGGAAGTTTGTTCTTCCCTAGGTTTTCTAGGGAGTTTGGAGAGAGAGGAATGATAGAGTTTCAGGAACAAAATGGCTAGTGAGAAGGAGGTTTTCTACAAAATTAAGAGATATATCAAAGAAAAATTACTTTTAAAGGACAGAGCTATGGAACCCCTGAATGAGGAGGCTATTACCTTCTTCAATAACTAGAGAATAAAAGGGAATTTTAGGAAATAGGATAATAAAGCTAAGAGAGAGGAAGCTAGATGGGATTGCCCTCCCAGTGGATGGATGAAAATTAATTTTGACGCTGCCTTAAAGGGAAACCCAGGGGTAGCTGGGTGTGGGATTGTTATAAGAGATGAACAAGGAGTCTGCAAAGGTATTAAAGCTATCCCTATTAGCATCCAAACTAATCATAATGTTGAGACCTATGCTTCCCTTTAGGGTCATATATTAGCTAAGGAGAAAGGTTGTAATAATGTGTGGTTAGAGGGATATTCCCTCAATATTATTAAATGTTTGAATAATGAAACTCTTGCCTCGTGGACTACTTATAACATAATGCGAAAAGTTAAAGATATCATCCATTCTTTTGAAAAATGTATTGTTTCACATAACTTCTGAGAGACCAACAATGTTTTTGACTTGGCCGCCAACGTGGCTTGTAAGGTGGAAGTGGTGACGCAATGGATTGATGGAGAAGACATGCCTTATCAAGCCAAATCATTACTTGATATTGACCGTTTGAGGAGTAGACAGAAAAAAGATCATAAATGGTAAGTATCATAAAGTTTTTAATGCAAAATTGATTCGTCATAATTATTATCTAAGGAGAAAGTACTTAGTGGTGATTACAAGCTGGATGTGGCATGGATTATGGGTGTATTTGGATTTGTTGAGAGTGAGGTGTGGTATTGTTAATGAATTTATTAAGAATTATCATAGAGACAGAAAATTAAACTAGAGAGCTAAGATGAGTGGAAGTAAGAAACAAGTGGAGCATGTTAAGTGCGACGAATGGAGAAAAATGAAACAAGTTTGGAAGATTCTAAAAGAAGGTGGGATGGTGGTGTTTCTAGAAAGTCTTCATGGTAGAAACCCTTATATTACCAGGATTTTTTCTAAGACTTGAAAAGATGGAAAGGTAATGGTGGGAAACTAGTATATGGAGATCACAAAGGAGATAATAACAGAGGCTACAGGAATGGGCATAGAGGGAATTAAGTTCTACAGAGATAGAGTGATATTTGATAAGGCTTGGGAGAAATTCTTGGAGTCTGATGAAGAGAATGTTAGACTAGTTAAGGAAGACACTTACTGCCACAATCCAAAGTGCATATCAAGTCTGTGGAGATATGTTCTTTATGCATTCATCAGCTATATTATGCTCGATGGTAGGTTTACCCAAGCTTATGGTCATCATTTTATGCTATTGAATCATTATAGACACAATGTGAAAATATCTTGCTCTATTATCTGCTTAGTTTGTTAGATTTCACTATTAATAGTCTGTAGAAAGACCCAAAGGGAGATCATGCCTCTCACCAGGGTCTAATGCTATTAATCTATGAGGTTTTGAAAACCAAGAAAGTGAAAATACCTCTATTGAAGAAGAACCACAGGGATGAGGAAGAAATGGAGGGTGATGAGGATGATATTATGTATGAGGAAGAAACATAAGATAATGAAGAAGAATATAAGGGATACAAAACCCCTAAAAGTGCTACCAAAAAGGGATCCTCATCTAAGAAAATCTAGAAGAAGCCCTTTTCCAAGGGCTCTGATACAGACAAGGAAACTGATGAAGATAATCCAGAGGGGAGCAAAATGAGTATGAAAAAAGGGAAAAAAAACACGTCTACTAAGAAGAATATTTTGGTGGAGGATAAAAAAATAGAGAAGGAATTAGAGGCCAAAGAGAATGAGGACAACCGGAAAAAAGAGACAAATAAAAGAAAATGGGGAGAAGTGATGGATAGAACTAAGACCAGCCGGAAAGGTAAAAACCCTAGCAAGAGGAGAATTGTTCTGTCCTTGAATGAGGAAGACATGATGGAGAAAAAGATGAACACTGAGATGAACCTTAGGGAGGATGATAGGGAAGAAAACAGGGAGGAAAAAAAATATGATAAGGAAGAGTACCAAAATCTAACTGGTAAAGTAGAGGCCAATGAGCAGATTGAAGAAGAAAAGGCGAAGGAGAAACATGACAAAATAACTAAAAAAAAAAAGAAACAAGGTATGAGGAAAAATACTTCCACAAGAATGAGGAAATGGGTAATTATCATGTGCCTGATGATATTAAGTAGATAAAGGATTGTATTGCGGACTTCATTGGCATGGTGAGCAATATGCTTGATGAAAATGCTAATATGAAAAATCAAATTGATGTTATGAGGGCTAAGATTAATCAAATAAAAAACATTGGTATTGGTGAGAAACCTGTTGCTGTTTGCTTGGACAAAATGAAAGAGGCGGTTGGTAATTCAGAAGCCCAGATTGAATTTGTAAACAAAGTTGGTAAAATGGAGAAATATCTCAAGGAAATCACAGAAAGGGTGGAGGAAGAAGACAACATAAGGAAATCAACAACCTGAACATCAAGGTGGAAAAAATTGAGGAAACGGTTCGAAAGATAGGGGATCAATGCCTGGAGAGCCTTAAAGCCTATACTGGGCATGCGAAGATCTTGATGGATAAGCTGGACCAGGACAGAGGGGAAAAGGACTGCAGAGAGGTGAAGGAGATCACTGGACCTGGAACCCGCACTAGGGATAACACCACAAAGATGAGCCCAAAGGAGGACAGAGATACTGAAGACCTCAAGAATTTGGTAAATCAGATGTAGATTATGGTCATTCAGGCCTAGGAACTTGTAGAGGGCATGTAGCTGTATTTTTTTGGTTCTGTCCTTTTTTCGCTATCTCTGTCTTTTTTGTTTATCTGTGGGACTTTCTTTTGGTTAGGCTATTTGATAGCTATTTGTTTTTGCTTTCCTAGTTTGGTTCTATGGCACAGACTTTGTTGATCTCTTTTGAGTATCTATAAAACTTTTTTTTAAGGTTTTGGGTCCTTTTAAAACCTATTTTTATTTAATCAAAACATATGGTTTTTTTTATCATGGAAACCCCGCTATAGGAAAAAATACGGTGGGGATGGAACCCACAAGAAAATACTAAGTAAAAAATATCTTCTTACAATAGTTTAGGAATGCACTTGCATTCAGGCACACCTCCTAGAAATAAATGCTAAAAAATGGCCTAGGATACAACCCAAAGGAATACTTACAACCTTACAAGACCACTATAATGATTGATTCAGACAACAGCTTGAGATTTATGAACTGTATAGTAGCATATACTTTATGACAAGGTAAGTTTCAATGAAGCACAACACATGTGTCTATTCAAATCCTTTATAACTCCCTCAGATAAGAGATTCAACCTCCAATAGATCTACACTCTAGGTTTGCAAGCAATCACAGACATCTACAATCATCCACACACTTGCACACACACAATTTTTTCCCTAAATCATCAAACTTTATAAAGAACTAGGTTGACAAAAACCCAAAATCTAATTGCAAATCCATGTGCCAAGAATCATAATTCAAATCCATGTTTGACTTCCAAACATAGTAATGATCATTATCATCACCCTCAAGCTCATAATACATCCATAAATTGTGCCTTGATATTCACAAAATGATTTACAAATAAAGTTAGCCAGGATTAAAATAAAATACAACCACAAAATTGAAAAATACGCCAATCTGATCACCACAATCCATGTGAACTGCCAACTCAGCAAGCACACCACCCAAGAAAATCTATAGGCATCATGAAGAATTCATAAACATTTGAAGCCACTTGAACCTTTGAATTCAACAACATCTCACATACCAAACCTCAAGAACACTTTCACCTTCACCTATATCATCTAAAAAATGCCTTGTGGATCTCTAGACCATGAACTTTCTAAACTAAAGATACATCAACATGTCACAAATCTCCTCCTAGGAGTGTAGGAAAAAATATCAACCTATAAGTGCACACCAAACCAATCTTTGTCACCCTGTCCCTATCAATAATGACAAGTATCGTATAATCCAATCACCATAATTGACCTCATAACATATCCAAGTGTTCATGCAAACCTCTATAACTTGACATGGACCAAGTACAATCTCCCTACATCATTCCATCTCATGTGCAACCTTTTAACTTATCTCATCAATTCTCACAAAACCTCTGAGCATATTATATCACTGGAAAACATATATGTTGATATCAATGACAACACATACAAATTTCTAACATACAGGTGTTGTGTGGTCCCAAGAAGTACTCGTAACCTTCCTAGACTCAAGACTTCATGATGTTGTATCCTCACATTGATTTCATGCATTGTATTATTATGTTGTTATCTAGAAAAATGTGCATTTTCTCATTCATACCTTGATTGTGGTGTATATATAGATAGAGTATATTATGCACATGTGATAGTTATCTATCTTACTATGATTTTATTGGATGTATGCACTTAATACCAAAGACTTGATGATCTCAGCAGAATGCACTATGAAATTATTGTATCTTGTCTTGGTTTTGTATGGTATAGTGTAGATACACACTTAGAATGGATGTAAGCATGGTACATTCTCCTCATTTTATATTCACGTGACCTTCTTGTATGTTCCCAAGACCTCCTAGAGTGAGAAATGACCTTTAGTATGCATGAAAAATGAGTTAGAGCCCTAAAAACTTGAGTTACTAATCGTGGCTCCATCTATGCACATATGTCCTTAATTTCTATGCATTCATCCTAATCTACTATGAATTTCTGCACAGATTTGTGCATACATTTTCTACCCCTATGCATATAATAAAATCCTGTTGCACATATGTTCTTTTGTTTGGTGCATATGTTTTTCTATTCTATGCATACATCTCGACAAAATTATGTATTTGTGACAACTTATAGTTCTGCTTAGGTTGTTCAAAAATAGGTTTATCTTTTGGATACCCATTGTTCTTATGGTCATTTTGGCATTATCACATTCAATTTTTGACCTTGTTTACTATGATTTTTTACCAGATTCCCCAAAATTGGACCTTTCCTAGAAGTAATCTTGGAGTGCATTTGACCATTTGAGTTGTTGATCAAGTTTTAGGGATGCAACGCAAGTTGAGAGGTTTGTGAGGGTCCATCTAAACACTCTAGTATATTCCATATGTGGTTGTTATGTGTGGCCATGGGAACCCTTGGAATGCATTGACTTATCACCTTGAAGGCATCGATAAAGTTTAGGTTGTGTGAAATTGATTGTTCATGAATGCTAATGATTCATGATTGCATTGTATATCATGTTAATGCATACATGTTATTAATGTTGACAATGACTCATTTTTATTAAAAAAAGTTATTGTTCTAGTAATTTACCTTTTTCCTCGAGGGTTATTTTACGCGGTGTGAGATCTGGTATCAAATCTAGGCTTAAACACATGGAGATGTGGAGCATTGTTCTCATTATGTGTGCATGTTGTTACATTTTTGTAATGCTCTTTCATTTGACTCTTTGATTTATTCTCTTATGGGGATAGCAATGGGCATTTGTTTCTATTGAAGGATGACTTCTACAAATATAGGATAGAGAAATAGAGGTCAAGATGGAGCTATTGGTCCTTGTATGGGAACTAGGCATAACCCTTGAGAGGAAGATCAAAATTAGGTTCACCAAGAGGGTGACCAATGGGATGAACAAACATAAAATAATAAAAATGGAATTTGGGGACCACAATTGGTCAATTTTCTACAAGAGATATTGTCATGATTGGTTCCCAAGAAGGAAGAGTCACACCTTGAAAGATTCTAGGAAAAAAAAGTTCCCATGGTGAGGGAGCATGGTCTCATAGCCCTAGTGGATCAAGAGTGGTGCACGAGAGAGGTCTATGAGAGGCGAATGAGGATGTCATTTTAGATACTCATATGAGAGACATGATTAGGTCCAACCCTCATACCTTTTATGGACAAGGTAGTGAAATAGAGGCAAGTACATGGATTATTTCTTTGAATTGATTCTTTTCCATGCACCCGTACAAGAGAAACACAAATCCATGATGCAATCATGCACCTTAGAGGATTTGTATCAACTTGGTGGCATATTGAGGAACAAAATACTAACCTTGACACTTTCATGGGAGTTGTTTCTTGACATATTTTAGGTATAATTCCTATATGATTAGTACATGCAAAATAAGACCAATGAATTCCATGATTTGAGAAAATTGACTAGATCAGTGGATGAATATGAACACAAATTATTTGAGCTCAAGTAGTATTATAGCTACTCTCAAGATGAGCCCAGGTTAGTGCAACATTTCATTACGGGATTTAATTCTCATATCAATGGATATGTACAACTATTCTAGCCTAATACCTTGGAGGTGGCAGTGGAGAAAGAGAGGCTCGTAGAGGATAATTTTTCTAGAGGACTTGGTAGATAGGAAGGGGCTCAGGTTAGAAGTGCACCCATTAGTAGACATAGTGCATGAGGTACATAAACACAACCTGGTAGATCTAGGGCACCATCAACACCTCCCAAGCTAGGTCAACAACAATAGGGATAAAGGTAATCTTGTAACTGAAAGATTCACCATGGGAGCATGGCCCCATCTTAAAAGGGGAATGATTGGAACTGTATCCAAAAATGTCAAGATCATGGATGAAAGACTCAAAGTGTGCCCCAAAATTCAGACAATACTAGATATTTTCATTTGAGTGCACCTCTACAAGATGCAATTTTCATGGTCGTGTGTACTTTTCCTATAGTCAGTGTGGACATATAGCTTACCTTTGTTCCCAGAAGGAAGCATTTGGACCTTGACAAACACATACCACTCTTTGGTCCAAGAGCATCGAGGAGGTAAAATAACAACATTAAGACTCAAGGCATGCATCTAGGATTGCATACATCCAAGGAGATGAATCAGGACCGTTTGAAGCCAATTATGGCATATTGTAATGAAAAAATGTCCTCAAGGTCCTGGTAAGGACCTTAGGACCAAAATACCTCGTAAGTTGGTCAATAGCACCTTGGGAGTCTAAGTGGGGTCTATAGGAGTTTAGTATTCATAAATGATCTAATGGAATTAATATAAATTAATTTGAATAAGTTTTAGTTAGTCAAATACAATAAAATGGGAGTTGGAAATTTAAATATTCAAATAAAAACGGTTAGTTGTCTTTTTGGAGGGAATTTCATTTTTAGAAGTTTAAGTATTAACAAAGCAATACAAATGATCAAAATTGGTTGGGTTGGTTGGGTAGAAGGTATATAAAGTTGAAATGTTTCATTTTATAACATATGATGCCTAGGTGTACAAACTGAGACACAACAGATTTAATAAACATTATTTTTTTGCAAATTTTGATGTTCCTCTACATTGGTTAAGTTTCATATTGGCTAGTGAATGTTTCTGATGCATTAAGAAACTTTACATCACTATTTTAAACCCTAGTGAATGTTCTGATATCCATCCTTGTTATAGTTTTATACAATTTGTGTTGACAGTTAGTGTTATTTCTCTAATTTCTTATAAAAATTTGGTTATTTGAAATAAATATGGTCATTATATGAATTCAAACCTCTAATCCTCATGGAGTGACCTATATTTTAATTGTATTATACATCTCTAACATAAAATGTGCAAATACAATGGAGGAAATTGGTGATCACCGAGATAATTTTGAGAAAGTTGATGAAATTGGGTGCTAAGGTATAGCAATGAGAATTTTGGCTTAAAAATGGGTATATGTTTTGGAGTGTCTTGACACAATAATTTAAAGGTGAATCCATCATTTTTTGGGTGTAATAGTGATTGGAAAGTAGACATTGAAGAAGCCCTAGTTTTAAGGGTTGTTGAAGAGATAAGTTGCGGATTTTCTATTCACAGACATCCTAGAGTCAAATTGAGTTGGTAATCCCTCAATTAGAGTCATAATATAAGATTGTTGAGAGTCTTATGGTTTGGGAGTAAAGAAAACATATGGTTTCTTTCTAAAATAACCTTCTTTTATGCTTGATAACAAGGTACAGTCAGGGGTTTGGAAGATTGGTCCAAAACAACACCATATAGGGTTTTGATATGTTGTTAGATGACCAAAAGGGTGTTAGAATCAGGTATTAGTGTGCAAATTATTTTGGGGAAGTGTGGAGAAAGGAACTCGTTTAGGTCACTATAGGGCTAATAGAGGCTCTAGGCCTAATAGGAAATTTTGAGGAGTTTGGGGTGTCAGGTGTTGTTGTAAACCTTACAACCACTTGAATCAATTTTAAATAACCCTAAGTAGAGTAAATACATAAAACTTGGTCCTTGGGAAGGTATTTTATCCTTTGGAAGAACTTGGGTGGCTTTTGGTGCTAGTAGGGAAAGTTCCTAAACCTATCAAATTATATCTATTTGCCATTAAAGACCAAGTTCACCCAACCCTCTACATTAGGTGTTATCAAAGAGAATTAGTAGATCCTTGAGGGAGTGAGAGAAGAAGTTTATAAGTAATGGAACCTAAGAGCCAAATGGCTATAGAGATAGAAGAATAGAGGGAGACTCTTCAGAACAAAAAGAGGGAAAAGAGAGATTTGGAAGCAGCAAAGGAGAGGTAAGAAAGACAGTTGAGAAGGGAGAGACTAAAATTAATAGAAAGGATAGAGGCCTTAGAGAAGGAAAGGGAAGAACCTAGGACAAAAGAGGTTCATGAAGAAAATAAAGAGGAGGAAGAAGAATAAAATGAGAGACAAGCACATAGGGGCCATACGGAAGAAGATGATCCTAAAGAGAGAAGTTTTATGAGACTAATTAAAGAAGTAAAAGACATTGGCGGGAGGAGGAATGTATATTTTCCTATCTACAAAGGTAATATGGATACGTAATATGGATACTAAAGAGGTGCTTGGATGGATAGAAGCACTAGAGAACCACTTTGACTTAGAGGATGTAAAAGAAGAAAAGAACATAAAGTTGGCTAAGGAAAGGTTAAGGGGAACAACCCTTACATGGTGGACCAACATTCAAAATGAAAGGATATCAAGGGGATTGAACAAAATCTCAAATTGGGATAGGACAAAGACTATGGAGAAGAGTCAATTATTGCCATCAGATTTGGCAATACAGACAAAGATGAGGAGGAATAAATTGAAGCAAAGGGACATGGATGTTATGTCCTATAATGAACAATTTCACTCCCTAAGGATTAGAGGAGTGGAAGATTAATATGAGAAGGTGGATAGATACATTAATGGCCTAAGGTACAATATTTAGGATGAGATAGGGTTAAATGTGCCAAGAACCCTTGGAGAGTGTTTTCAAAATTTTGTTAGAGCAGAATAAAAGTTGAAAAGAAAGAATGAGAGAGAAAAAAATCATAGAGGAGGTGGAGCCATGAGAGGAAGGGGTGGAATAAAAAATTTAGATGCACAAAACAACCATGAAAAATATAAGAATAAGGATTTCACATTAGAACGAGGAGGCTATCGAGGTGGGAGATTTGGAGGAAGAGGAAGTGGTGTCTTCATAGGTAGGTGTTTACATTATAATGAAGTAGGGAATCAATCATTCAAGTGTCCTAAGTGGAAAGAATTAGATAAAGGTAGAGATAGGAAAGCACATCTCATACAATAGGAAGAAGAGAAGAATGAATATATATTTTCTTATCCAGAAGAAGGAGAATGTCTTCTAATGGGAAAAGGAAAAGTAGTAAACCAAAAACCACAAGTGAGTATCTTTAGAACAAATTGCTTGAGTAAAGGTAAGTTATGAAAACTTATCATTGATTCTGGTAAACATAGTAACTTAGTTTCTTATGAAGTTATAAAAAAATTGAATTTGAAGACATTTCCTCATCCTAAGCCATATTACACAACACAGGTTAGTAAAGATCAAAATATTTTGGTCAAGGAGCAGGTCTGGATTGATTTTTCAGATGGTGCATATAATGATAGTGTTTTATGTGATGTCCTAGATATGAATTATGGAAATTTAATCTTGGGAAGACCATGGAAGTATGCAAGGAGGACCATTCATATACCTTTCTCATCCTTGCATTTGAATCTTCCATTTTGGGGTATTCAAGTCACTGATTCTCCATGTCCAATCTGATGGGCATTCATGAGAATCACACTCGCTTCAATGAGGAAACAATAAACCGATTTCAAGGGTGTTTATAAAATATTTTGATAATTACTTTGATGTTAACCCTTTTGATGTAATGGTTTATTGAAGTGTTGGTTGTAGGTTTGATGACACATTTTACTACACACTATAGCTAATTATTTGGTTATATGGAAAGTTCCTCCTCATTTCTCTCCAAAAGATAGAAGGTTTCTCATTGATAAAACTTTTTAGTTCTCTTGGATATTAGTTTTTCTATTTTATACAGATCATTTCATGAGAAGATGTGTTAGGGAGGATTAAAATTATGATATCATGCAGGCCTTCCATGATGAACCCTGTGGGGGACACTTTGTAGGAAAGAGAACCACCATGATAATTCTAAATATAAGGTATTATTGGACTAAAATTCATAAGGATGCAATCAAGTACACTAGGAAATGAGATAGATGTTAGAGGATGAGGAGACCAACTAAATTAGATGAAATGCCTCTATACCCTCAATTATTTGTTATACCATTTGATAAGTGGGGACTTGATTTTATAGGTCTAATTAATTCACCATCAAATGGAAAATCTTACATCTTGGTCTGCACTAATTATGTGACCAAATGGGTTGAGGTCAAAGCTATTAAACATGCTAGGGACAATAAAGTTGCAAAATTCATCTATGAGGAAATTGTTACATGTTATGGGGTTCCTAGAGAAATAATCATAGATCAAGGGGTTCAATTCATCCCCACTCTTTTCATAGCATTAGTAAATGAGTATAATGCCAGGCATAGAAAATATAAACCTTATCACCCCCAATATTTTTGGGCATATAGAACCACTTGGAAAGTCACCACTAGTTTTACTCCATTTGAAATGTTATATGGAAAAATAAAAATGATGCCTATATAGTTTGCATACAAAACTCTTAGAACAACACTTGACCTTGGGATAGATATATTTGAAACATAAAAGGATAGGGTTATGTAGCTAAATGCCTTGGATGAAATGAGGAAATCAGTCCCAAAATGTACTAAGATGGCACATAACTAGAGAAATAAATGGCATGATAAGTAAATTAAGGGAAAAAAGTTCCCCCCATGTGATTGGGCACTTCTTTATGATTCTAGGTACAAGGACAACTTAGGAAAGCTACAAACCAAGTGGTTGGTGTTAGGATGAATTCAAAATAACTGAGAGTGGGGGGGGGGTGAATCAGTTATCCTCAGATCCAGATGTGCCCATATAAAACTTTAAACCAATCTTCAACAACTCAGATCTACTTGGCAGCCATAAACAACAAAAGTGTGCAGTTTACTGTACTAATGAATTAAGCTTGCTCAAACTTAACAGTAAAACACAAAAATAACATTCACACATTTTGACACTATGATTTAATGTGGAAACCCAATATTGGAAAAACCACCAGTAACATACTATCAAAATTTCACTCTTCTGAAGTGATGCCCTGTTAGGAGCCAACCCTGTTAAAGATTACAAAACACACTGTCAAATGTGACCTGGTTAAAGGATTTAATCACCCTGTCAGCAGTGGCCTTGTTAGAGGACTTAGAAAATTCCAATCTAAATGTCACCTTGTTCTAAGGATTTATACAATGACTGTTGGGTCAACCTGGTTAAAGGATTTGAACTGATACAATGGTTAGAAAGTAATCAGCAGGTGTGATCTAATACATACAAATTAATTTGCAAATCCAGATCCAGTTTTAGCTCTAATGCTAATTCACTGAGTGGCCTCTGTTTTCATCTCAAACTTCAGATCTTCTTGGAAATCCATCAAGCAATCTCTCTACTTCTCTGCTCAGCCTTCTCTACTAGGTTTTTACCAATCAGTCAATTAACCATGCAATACTTTGCATTCCTCTTCTCCTTGGTCTTGGATACAATAACAATAACCACAATAGGTTAATATACCTCTTCATCTAGGTTAGATAAATCATTTTCCGCTTAACCAAGATCGTAGATCTTAGGTTAGGTCAGATCCAACAGATCTTTCCATCATTACATTTAATTTACTTCTCCAATACAGTCATTAATTAAATGTTGAATCCATGTGCTAATAACAGTTTCCCATGCATTGAATGAATGTGGAAAAATCTTAATTAACAATGCATATCCCAATAAAATCAACTATGTCGGCCATAGATCTCAAATCTCATCAATTAACAAAATATTGTTGCTCGACTTCCTCTATCTTCCTCGGCATTTCACTGGTGCTCGACATCATCTTTTCTTTTCTCGGCATTGACATTTCAGTGAACTGTCAGTGATAGATTAAAAAATGTATCACTTTGCCAAAGTGCCAAATGATCAAGTACCTTGGTGTATACTCATCACTCAACCATTTCCTTGGTCTTCTTGTTATCCCATTCTTTTCAAATCTTCATCAATCAATGGATAATGTACTCAAACATACAACAATAGTCTCACCAGTTAAGGTTTGACATCAATGACAAAATAACAATTGTCTACATTGTAGTAATCTTTCCAAAAATCTCCCTCTTTGGCATTGATGGCAACACTAAACAAGAAAAAAATATTTCCAACCAAAGTTACCATACAATCCAAAAAGTGCCTATGTTCCTGATATGAAAAAATCTTCATTAATGTCTTTAGCTTCATTCAGACTCCCTCTGTGTCTATAATTACACTAAAATGTTTTATGTTACTCTTCAGCTTCCTCTTTTAGTAATATCTCCCTTGTATCTATTGGTATATGTTGTTTTAGCAATAATCTCCCTCTTTGACAACAATGCCAAAGATGTTGACATCTACATCATGCTGATTCTTCTATTCTAATATTTGTATCATGTTGTTCCTGTCATCTTTGTATATGACTGATCTTCTTTTCTGTTCATTTTCTTCCACTTCACAGTTTTTGGGCAGCATCCTAAAAATGTGACTTACTATGCATTAATGTGTCAAGTGTTCTGATTAAAACATTTGATGCAACGGTACCTTTCCAAACTAGTTAGCCTCTGCTAGGGGAATTACCCCCAATTTACCTCTTAGATACTCATGAGAATCCTTGGGTAATGCTTTTGTAAATATGTCTGCCAACTGTTCCTTAGTGTTCACATATTCCAGTCTCACTTCCTTATTCTGAACTAGCTCCCTCAAGTAATGATACTTGATAGCTATATGTTTTGTCTTAGAGTGCATTATAGGATTTCTATAAATATTAATGGCACTCATGTTATCATAGTATATGACAACTGGTTCTATGATCTCCTCCTTCATACCTTTCAGTAGTATCTTCAACCACACAATGTTTGAACAATTAACTGCTGCTGCCACATACTTAGCTTCAGCTGTAGATTGTGAGGCACAATTCTATTTCTTGCTTGTCCAGGAAACTAATCTTTTCCCCAAAATAAATTCTCCTCCTGTGGTGCTTTTTCTATCATCAAAATTACCAGCCCAATCATAATTAGTATAGACTCTAAGTTCAAACTTTCCATTCCTTTTTTAATATAGGCCATAGTCTTTTGTACCTTTCAAATATCTCAAAATTCTTTTCATTGCCATTATATGTGTCTCTTTTGGATTAGCAAAAAATATAGCAACAATTCCAACTGCTATTGCAATATCAGGTCTACTGTGTACAACATATTGCAGCTTACCAATCATTGATCTATACAGTGTTTGATTTACCTCTTTTGTATCATCATTCTTTGTCAACTTCTATCCAGTAGCCATGGGTGTACTCATTGGTTTTGAATCTTCCATAC